>CAUYQV010086190.1:0-33963 GCA_963574575.1 Galagoides demidoff
ACAGGCGCCCACCACAACGCCCGGCCATTTTTTGGTTGCAGCCATCATTGTTGTTTGGCAGGCCCAGGCTGGGGATTCGAACCCACCACCTTAGGTGTATGTGGCTGGCGCCTTAGCCGATTGAGCCACAGGCGCTGAGCCGAAAAGAAAGTCTTGAAAGTATCAATGAAGTGAGATACGTTCTATGTTTGGGAATAACAAGATACCATGAATTACTCTCAGAAATGACAGATGATGTCTTTATAGTGCATAAAGAAAAACAAAGCTGGCTCGGTGCCTGTGGCTCAAGTGGCTAAGGCGCCAGCCACATACACCTAAGGTGGCAGGTTCAAATCCAGCCTGGGCCCGCCAAACAACAATGACAGCTGCAACCAAAAAATAGCCGGGCGTTGTGGCAGGTGCCTGTGGCCAAGTAGCACCCAGCTACTTGGGAGGCGGAGGCAGGAGACTCGCTTGAGCCCAGGAGTTGGAGGTTGTTGTGAACTGTGATGCTCACAGGGGGATAGCTTGAGGCTCTGTCTCAAAAAGAAAAAAAAGAAAAGAAAAAAATTAAAAGAAAAAAAAGAAAAACAAAGCTATTATCCTTAATTCTACAGGCAGAACTCTTTAAAAAAGAAAGTGAAATGAAGAAACTTTTCAGATTAACAAAAGGTAGAGAATTTTTTGCCCACAGAACTACAGCATAAGAAATGCTAAAAAAAACCCAACCTGGCTCTGTAGGAAGAGCACCAGATGTGGTAATGCTCTTGTATTACCATGTATTTTTTTTTTTTTTTTTTTTTTGCAGTTTTTGGCCAAGGCTGGGTTTGAACCCACGTCTGGCATATGGGGCCGGTGCCCTACTCCTTTGAGCCACAGTGTTGTCCCTATGTATTTTTTTTTTAATTTTTATTTTTCTTGGTGTCATGACTTGGATTAAAATGCCATATTTTTAAATTTCTTACCAGTATAAAAAACCTAATGATTTAAAATGAAACTAATATTGTAAGGCAGAGTTTATCACGTGTGTGGAAGTCCGATAACAGTAGCAGAAAGGCTGCAACAGGGACAAAGGGAACAGTGCAAGGACAAGGTTAGTGAGTCCCTGAGGTAGGAAGTGAACAACACTGCCTCCGGAGACTTCCAGAAGGAGGCCCATTGTCAGCCCACAAACAGCCACTCAGGAAAAAACATGGCAAGAGGTATGGGTAAGAAGCCGAGAGAGGAAGTGAAATGGAATACCGAAAAAACAAATGTCTGCTTAACACAAAAGAAAGTAGGAGAGGAGAGAAAGAAGTCAAAAATGGAAGTGAGAAGTGGAAAACACACACAGAGCTGGTAGACACATCATTTAATTCCAGACACATCAATAATCACACAAATGCAAACAGACTAAATGCTCCAATTAAAAGACAGAGATTGCCAAAAAGGATCAAAAAACAAGATGCGACTCTATGCTGTCTAGGAAAGCTGTTCTTTATAAAGAGCTCAAGACGGGTTGAATGTGGAAGCCAGGAAAAGATATGCCATGCGAAGAGCAGACATGAGAAAGTCAAAGCCACTGTCCAGCTTTCAGACAAAGAACGTCACAAGAAATGAAGGAGGATATTTCCTAATGAGAGAGGGTCCTTCACCAGGATGAGGTAACTGCCTCAGTGATGACATACCCAACAACAGAGCTTCAAAGCTCGTGAAGCCAAGCTGGCCGAGCCAAGGGGGAATAGGCACATTCATGTCCATGGCCAGAGACTTCAAGCCCCTCTCTCAGTCACCAGGAGGAAAGTAGGCAGAAACACCAGCAAGGACGCTGACACCCCCATCATCTCTGCCACCTGGGCCAGGCTGGTAGAGTGCTCCACCCCACAAGTACAGAACACACGTTCCTTTCAAGTCCATGTGGCATGCTCCAGAAGACACGCCACATGGTGGCCCAAAATGAGCCTTAGTAAATTTCTAAACACTGAAATTGTACAGAGAACATTCACTGACAACAGAATTACACTAGATTAAAGATATCTGCAAAGCCAACAAATATTTAGAGATTACATAATATACTCCCAAGAAACCTACAGATCAAAGGAGAAACCACCAGGGAAAAGAGGAAATATCCTGAACTAAATTAAAACAGAGACTCAGTATGTGAGAATGTGTGGGATCAGCCCCTGAGGGGAGGTGACCGGTGGGGAGCTGATTCTCAGCAGCCCAGTGACCACTGGACCAGAGTGTGGCCCTGGCTGCTGGAGCCCCATCAGTGTGCCCAGGCCACATCCCTCAGGGCCACTAGCACCAGAAGGGCTCCGTTGCAGGAACCTCTACTGGACGGCCTCCTTGTCACATGGAGAAAGGGCTTCTGATGTCAGAACGTGACCTTCAGGGTGAGGTCTGGTTCTAGGAGAGATGCTTCTGCACGTGCGCAGCCCGGGGGCTTGAGGTGAAAGGATTGAGAAATGAAGGCCGTAAGGCAGTGGTTCTCAACCTTCCTAATGCCAAGATATATTTTCATTGTTACAAAGGGGTCGCAACCCACAGGTTGAGAACCACTGCTGTAAGGGGAAGTAGTGGTCTAAGGAAACTTGGCTCAGGCTGCAAATCGTTGGTAAAATAGGCTTTTGGGCAAAACCCTCCCTGGAGATAATGAGGGAAGTGAAGAAAAGGCCCGACTGGCTGGGGAGACTCTGTGTTAGACCCGCAGGTGCCTGGGCCAGCAGCAGCGGGCACCAGACAGGCCTCCAGGAAAGTTGGAGATGGTGGGCTGCAGCACACAACCTCCCTGCGCCTGAAGGGACCCCGTCCCAGCACAGGTGGCTGACAGGTGGCTGACAGGCGGCCTGGTACTCACGTGCACACCGGCACATCTGGGAGGAGCAGCCCTGCCTTTCGGGCGCACACGTGCAGTGCTTCTGGACACGGACAGCCTCCACGTTTCAGAGAACTGATGTCATTCAGACCTTGTCCTCAGACCACAATGTAATTACGTTAGAAATTGAAAACTAAAAAATAACTGGGGGAAAAACTCAAATGAAAAGTCAAACATTTGGAATTATAAGAACATTTTCATCAACTCAGCAGCCAGAGAGCAAATGAAAATGGAAAACAGGGTTTGCCTAGAAGTTAGAGGCCTGGCTGGAGGGTCACCCGTGGAAACACTGAGGCTCCACAGTGGCTGGGCAAAGGTGAACTCAGAGCCGACAGGCTGCACATCTGACTGAGCCAGAGCAACAGAGCAAGCCCAGAGCACGTGGGAGGAAGGAAGAGGGAGGCAAGAACAGAAATGATGAAACAGAAAAGTAAAGACTCCCAAGGACCATGAAGAATGAAACAGGGGCAGCACTGGGAACATGGCAGAAATGCAACAGCCATCACAAACAGCTAGAACAAGGTTAAGGACAAGGTCACTGGGAAAATACCTTAAAGATTTTTATGCCTATAGACAAATTCCTATAAAAACACAACTTTCCTACAAATCAGGAAATTCGTCCACAGAGAAAAATGAGCCTTTCCTGCAAAGAAGGCCTGCCCTGAGTGGCATAGGAGAGACTGAGCCCGGCCTCTCCAGAAGCAGAGTCCCCTGCCCCACTCAAACGTACCCATGGTTCAGGACAGTTGGGAATACCTTACCCCCAATTCTGGGGTTCCTAGCACCAGGCAGGCAGAAGGAGATGGGGGCAGGTCAGCCTGTGGCCCTGAGCAGCTCCGACAGAGCCCACTGAGTAAGCAGTGAGCACCACCTAGCAGGTTATTTTAGGACTATCTGGTTGCTTTAATGTTAAAAAAAATTCCAACAGTGCAATTCACTAAATTAAACAGATTTGAGAAGCAAAGCCATATGTGTCAGAGAGACGCAGGGGAAACATTTGGTGAGTTCCAGCTCCTCTCACCAAGAGGGCAAAGGAACCTCACCTAATGAGCAGAAGCCTCCAACAACCCCAGCCACTGCCCCTGCCGGGCAGCTCTGGGTTCCTGAAGACCCCTCCAACCAATCCACTTCTCACAGGCAAGCCCCTGCCCCCTAGCCTGACCTCCTGCTCTGCTGGGGGCCTCTCCAGGCCCCTCTCAAGCACCTCCCCCACTATGCCCCAACCAACACCGTCTCTGCATCACAAACACTACCTGCCTCCCATTGCACTCACTGGCAGACCATGGCTTTGGGGTCTCCACCTACTTGACTGTGCACACACAACCCTGAACACAAAGCTGTCGATGGGTAACCTTGTGCCTAGGCAGGCCCTCAGTGTGCACAGGGCCATCCCCCAGCCTGGCTAAGTGGCCCCCAAGACCAACACTCACTGGGCAGGGCTGCAGGGTGGATGCCGGGTGCATGTGTGCAGGTGTGTGGGGTGCACTGCCAGCAGTCCAGGAGCCCCTCTCCAACTTGTAGGGGCCACAACACTGTGGTCCCAGGAGGGGCTGGCAGCTGGGAACAAGGCAGGAGGCTGACTGGACACCATCATGGTCACCCTTATCTCTTCTGTGACCTTTGTCCCAAGTCAGTGGCGGAGGGGGTTTGGGGCCCAGAGCAGTGAGCCCCACTGGAGTCCACTCAGCCCACCTCAGAACCACTGCCTCCTATTCCCTCCACAGAAATGTGTTATCAGTGTGCATTTCTCCAGCAGGAAAGGGCTGCTTTTGGCCCTGTTACCGCACACATGGGGCCCAAGGTAAGCTAAGCAGAGCGTTCCATAAAGGGTGCAACCTATGGCCTCCACGGACAGAGGGTGGGCGCAGGCAGAGTGCCCTCCACACCTTGTCTTTACCTTGAGGGCCTGAGATGCCAGCTCCTTCCCAGCAGCTTGTCTGTGCTGAGCAGCCACCGCCCCTGGGGACATAACCCTACATCCCCCTCAGCTCTGCTCAGGAGGCCGGGACAAGCTGGCACAAGGACCAGGCTTCCTTGGGGACAGGAGCAACCCCACATCCTCCTCAGCTGTTCTCAGGAGGCCATGACAACCTGGCATGAGGACCAGGTTCCCCCTGGGAAGAAAGGGCAAAGGGAAGCCTGGTGGGTCCTCCCAGAAGGAGACTGGGAAGGAAGAGGAGGACCGTCCTGCCCTGCAGTGACAGCAGCCCAAGCCCCGTGCTGCCAGGTTCCTCCTGCCAGAACAGCAGGCACCATCCCCGCTGTGTGCAGATTGGAGCCCAGCTGGGGATGCCCAGTGGAGCAGAGTGCAGGAGAGCCGCACTTGGTCCCTTCCCAGGCCAGCATGCCTGGGTGGGGGAGCCTCATTATTACTTAAAGGCCTAAAAATACTGCCGGCTGTAAATCAGCCCCTGCTTCAAGGCTTGTGGGCCCTGCCCCAAGTGTGGGAGGGAAGGAGCAGGCCTGCGCACCACCTGTATCTGAGGACAGCCCAGGCCCAAACTGCCATGGTTTGCAGGAAAGCCACCTTGGCAAGGCAGGATAGGGTGGCTGGTGTCACCACAGGCCTCTACGCACCTCTGACCAGAGGAGCCTCCTCATCACCATGGCAGCCCCCTGGCCATGCCCCAGCCTGGGCCAGAACCTGCCAGGAAGATCTCTGGCCACCAGTGCCTCTCCCAGCTCATGACCTCAGGTGCCAGGAATGCATAGCACGGCCACCATCTGGTTCCGATTACCCACGCCCTGGTGCGGGAACCTCGTCCGCGTCTGGGCTCCTAGCACCCGCCTGGGAAAGATTGATCTGGGCTCATTAGAGGTTGTGGTGGAGAATGCAGGGAGGCACATCCCAGCTCACGTGGCTCTCAGTCAGGGTGGCAACAGAGGTGGGTGAGAACACCTATAGGTACCAAGGGCCTTGAGGCCACCTCACCTGCTCCTGATTGGCACTGTGCCCTCAGATGGATCACTTCAGCTAACAGCCCCTGGATGTGCCCTCCAGGCCTGCACAGAACCTGGGCCTTTGAGGCTGACAGCGGATGTGATATTGGGCAAAGCAAGGCTGGCCAGCCCTTGCCCTGGGGCTGTCTCTCCCCTCCAGGACCCCTCATGCACAGATGGAGATCTGTCCCCCTTTGATGTGCGCTATAGGCCAAGGCCCTGCCCAGCACACCCACCCTCACGTTCCTAGTCCTCCTTCTGCTTTAACTTTTGAATTCATTAATACCTGGTCCCCTCTTCTGCTTTTAACTTTTAAATTCATCGGCACAGTAAACTTTGTTTCTGGACTGGAACGTGCCCCATAAATTACAGTCTTAAGTTCCAGCAGCTGTTTCCCAAACACCAGGAGAGGCCAGGCAGATCCGGGCCAGGACGGCAGAAGGGCCCCTCCCAGGGTCCTAGATGTGGAACGGGGGATGGGACTCCCAGGGAGCCACCTGCATCTTCAGTCCTCCGCAGAGCGGGGCTGAGCGAGGCCATGCCACAGCAGGATGACCCGGGACCCCCTACCAGGCTTGACCAGTGGGAGTGAGGGTGAGGGAGGTCCCCCACGCCCACCTGGCCAGGTGCAGCAGCAAGTGGGGCTTAGCTCCTGTGTCTGAAAATGACCATTGCCCTTTTGACTCTCACCCACACCCACAGCCAGGCCAGCTACTGAAGGCCCCACAGACCCTTCCTTCCAGGTGGGGGCACAAGAAGCTCCACCTTCAGAGCAGGGCCTCTGTGACTAATGGGCTTATGAGAGTCTGTGGTGTGCCTAGTGCAGGGCTGCCAGAGCCTTGGAGAACACAGGCATCAGGACCCATCCCGCCCCTGCCCTACCATGTGTCTCAGGGAGCCTGGTGGGGTGGGACTAACAGGCCAAAAGGGAGCCCTTTCCCATCTGAGGGTCCCAAGTGATGCCCTCGCTGCCATCTCCTGTTATGTGGTAGCAGCTGGGCCTGCACAGTGACAGAGGGGGCTGTCTCCATGCCCCACCCCCAGTGCTCCAGGGCAGAGCACCCAGGGGAGGCAGGGGCTGGGCCTGTCAAGTGCTTCCACTAGGGCCACTGGAGGGACACACACCAAACCAGGCCCCTGCCTACACTGGGTCTGCACCCACAGTTTTTGCTCACTGGCCTTGGGTAAGCCTCTGTCTACCAAAGCTCAGGCAGATGAGGGCTCCTTGTCCACCCCTGGAAGCCAGGGTGCACCCAGGCTGCCCCTGGGGAACAGGAGGCCCAGGACGCAAGGAGCACCTCATCCCCTGTGGTCCCACAGCTGCACCAGAGGAGGCTGCAGAGGAGGCTCCCTGACTCTCCTTCTGCACCAACCCAGACCATGCTGTCCAGATGAGGCCCGTGTTTAGCCCAGGTGCCCTTCCTGCCAGGCCTTCCCACTGCGCATGAGCAAAGGTACCATGGGGGCAGCAGCTCCACGGAGTTCTCCGCACTGGTTTCCTTTTTTTTTTGATTAATCAGTTCCTTACTGACCAAATTCCTCTGAGTTTTCAGAGGGGTTTGAGCACTCCTGGACTCTACGTGCCTTTCTCTGGATGGACAAGACGTGACTGCTGTTAACCTGAGGCCTAGGAGAAACCCCAGCCATGCGCACAGGCTGCCAGCGCCCTTCCTCTTGAGCCGGCTGGAGGGCCCCACCCGCCTCCGAGTGATTGATTAGCCAGGGATCTGCAGCGGCTCCTCTTCATGCCTAAATATTGTTTCAGCCTATCAGACTGTTAGTGCAAAGCAGGATAAATGAGCCCAGGGCCCAGCACTGACCTTCAGGGCCTGCTGCCCGTCCAGGCTCCAGACAGCCAGAGCCTTCCCTGCGGAGCCTGAGACGCCCTGGGCCTTTTGGGGGTCGAAGTCAAGGTCCATGACAGGCTCCTCATGGCAGGTGACGTGGCTGCACATCTTCCGCTCTGAGATGTCCCACAGGGCCACCGATCCGTCCTCGTAGCCGGCCAGGAGGAGTGGGCGGGGGCTGGAGCGGGCCTGCAGGGACAGCAGAGCAGTCAGCTCCTAGAAGGGCTCTGACTCCAATCAGTTCTGGGGGAAGGGGTTCTGAAGACAGCTGTCCCTCCCACCTTCCAGGTGGCTGTGACAGGCCAGAGGCCCTGCAGCCCAGCCCCTTCCCTAGATGGTGGAGCCCGAGGACCAGGACTATGGGGTCGGCAGGCACCCCCTGCAGTGCCACTTCCTGCTGGCCCTAGGACCTGGCATGTGCCCGCAATGGGTCCTGCAGGCACTGCAGTGTGGCAGAGCCCGCTTCCCTCTCGTGCTCAGGGATCCAACATCCTGCCTCCTCTTCCCTGGGCCTGAGACTGTGGTCTCCCCTGGCTGGGGCTGTCACCTGTCTGGAGTAGCCAGCCAGGAGAAACTGTGAGTCTCTCTCAATGAAAAATGAACTTTCTGTGCTTTGTCAATGTGGCTGCGGCAGTGCCTGCCCCAGGAAGGCTGGTCTGAGCTGCCGGCGCTGAGTTTGCGCCCCAAGCACCGTGATGAATGAGGGAGTGGGTCAGGGGGCTTTGAGGCCTGGGCAGGCGCCTCGTTTGTTAAGCTCTATAGTGAGTGCAGAAGAGTGCTGCAGATTCCATGTCACCCTGGGGACACAGCTATCAGTCCCCAGGTCCCAGGGTGTTGGCCTGAGAGAAACCTTGTGTGGCTAAGGAGAGGTGGGCTGGCTGGGGGCACAGGGCATGTGCCCAATAAGCAGATACCATGTCTCCAAACAGCTCAGGGCCCAGGGATCCCCTGTGCACCAGCAGGGTGGTGATGGGAGCCAGGGAGCCAGGCCTGCAGCCTGAGGTGGGTTGCCCTGACCCAGAAGGGCTGGCCGGGTAGAGGTGGGCAGGACACAGGCCTGCACACGGGTAAATGCACGTAGGGAGACCAGGCTGGCCCAGAGGCATGCGTCCTCCCACATGTGAATAGCTTGTAAAGCCACTGTGTTCTTATGACAGTGCAGTCCACAGTAACAAAACAGAAAGATGACTCCCAGGAGGCAGACCACAAATCTCCCCGCTGCCTCCCTGCACACTAGCCGAGCTGTCACTGCGCTCTGCCTAGAGTCTCACCACAGGGGAGAGCACTGCCTGGGCACTTTTCAGGTCGCCTGAGTGGAAATGGTACCTGCAGAAACATACACTTTCCCCCTAGACGTGACCTGGGGAACTTGAAGAAGTGCCATACCTGTGCCTGGAGCTCCTTGCAGGCAGCTGGGCCTCCCGCCCGAGAGCAGCCAAGTGTGGACTGAAGGCAGGGTCAAGGCTAGGTGAAAGCAGCCTAAACACACTGCACCCCAACCAGGGTCGGCTACCACCCTTACTGTCAGCTATGGTGTAGCCAGGCCTCCGGGCCCACCCCAGAGCCTGACTTCCAAGAACTCGCCAGGGGCTCACGGGGGTCTGCTTCCCTAGGGGCAGTGCTCTTTGTGGCATCTGTCTCCAGTCTTCATCGCCTCTGGTCTACCCCCTCTCCCTAGGGCATGTGCCTCCTGTCTCTTGAGCTGAAGGGTCTCAGTGCCCCTCTCATCACTGACATCAGCACTGACCAGTCTCTGCAAACTAATGCAGGTGGGAGCCTCAGCCCGTGCTTCTGGGTGGTGGTGTAGCTAACACAGGGCCTAGGTATGACTGACCACCTGTGGTGGTGCCACAGGTTAACTGGCCTGGAGGGTCTCGTCCTGTGGCTGCCATGCTTCCTGCTGTGTTCTGGGTTCCTGCACCACCCATGACAGACACTGCAGTGGACAGCACTGTTGAGGCTGGGCCTTTGATGACCACACCCTTGTGCCTCCTGAGCTCTGAAGGGGGAAGATCTGGAGTCAGGTCATCTCTCTTCTCTCTTCCCCCTTGCCCTCAGCTGACACTGGAGGTCAGGCCTTGCTTGGTGTCTCCTCTTATGCCTCAACGAGCAGCCCCAGAAGACACAGCAGGGCCCATGGGCAGCTCCCAACTCGGCAGGGCTGTGAGGGGCTCTGGGTTCAGCCCTGAGGCTAGCACCAAAGACTGTGCCTCAGGGTCTCAGGATCTGACAGAGACCCTGACCTTTTATACAACAGTTATTCTTATAGCCCAGGTCACCTGCTTTGACACAAAATAAGAATGTACTTCAGTGTTTTAAAAAAAAAAACCCTAGTCACCACTTTGCCCTACTCAGATTAGTAAGTTGCACCCTGGACCTTCAGGCTTAGGGATAAAAAAAAAAAAAAAAAAGGAACATTTCCAGTTGATGTAGGTTTTTCTTGGTGGAATGCTTCACGCTGGATCTGTATCACCAACAAAAACGTGATTTGTCCTCTGTCAGCTATATTAATCACCTTAACAAGTTGGTACATCCCTTTCTGCACATTTTTCTGCTGGAATTCTACATGATTGTGCAATGACCCATGTTTCCCAGGGAGCTGAACAGGAGTGGGTGCAGCCTGGGACATCCTGTCATGCTGAAGTCCCACCGAGCACCCACAGAGCCCTCAGAGGAGCCTGGCCTGGACACACAGAGGCCAGCGACCCAGGCACCACCACAGTCCCTGAGGCCAAAACCTAATAGTGCCAAGAGCTTGATCATTTCAGGTGGGTCTCTTAAAAGTCACCCCACCTATGGTATCTCTGCAGAAGCACCTCATAGGAGACCCTAAATTCCAACTTGAACATTCTGTCAGCAAAACAGAGCAGCAATCCTTCTGGCCATGTGAAGATACCAAAGCTTAGGGGAGGCTCTCTGGGGTGCCCATCCTGGTGGACACAGACCTGTCTAGTCTAACTTTCCTGAAGAGTTCAGAAAGGTGGCAAGGTGCGAGGCAGGACCGCTTGCTCTTGATAAGGGCTGGGCAGGGCAGCCCCTGCAGCTGATCAGAGCAGGGAGGTGCAGGGTTGCCTGTTACCGCAGGGCAGGCTCTGCCCAGTGACCTCCCAGGACAGGTTTCTCAGCAGTGACAACACGGCTGGGGCTGCTGGCGACTCCGTGCACCAGACTATTTGCTCTGTGGTCCCAAACCCAGGTAGCCTAAACGGGGAACATGTGTACACTGAGACTCTGACCGGGGGTGGATGAGGAAGAGGTGAGACTTAAGGAGGCTGGGGTCACTGGTGGGTGTGGTGGGCACGGAAGGGTCCCTCCCAGCTGTGTGCTGCAGTACGCTGGCCTGTCCAAGCTGGGCAGCGTGGCCTGGACTGCTACTGCAGTCACAGAAGACACCTCCTGACCCCTCCAACCAGAAAGCAGAGTCAAGAAAGAAGGAGATGGCAGCGGATCAGACATTCCGAGTGTGGCTGTGGGGAGAGGCACTGTGCACTATGTTAAACCCACTCTAAAGGCAAAGAAGTAACAAAAACTAATCCCAGGCAGGGAAGGGCCGTGTAGGCTGGCCTGGTTAGTGAGCACACCCCTCCCAGCTTGGCAGGGCCAGGGCCTTGTGGGGCTGTGGGGCTGAGTGTTAGGGTACACAGCCCTCACAGGAGCGGGCTTGGCCACTGGCCCCACATCCCCCTCCTCAAAGCCACCCACAGTAGGGCGCCCCCCTCCATGGGGCGAGCATGCTGGGGCGATGCCAGGAGCCCCTCACGGTAGCAGCGGTGGAAGGCAGAGGGCAGGTGGGGATACTGAGGCTGTAGGAGGCGGCTGCACAGGCCTCTCCAAAGGGGGCGTTGCCCGACTGGCTTAGCAGTAAATCAGACCCCGAATGGGGCATGACTCAGGCCCAGCAGGCGTGGCTGGCAGGGCGTGGCTGGCGCACGCTCAGTCTTACCTGCCACAGCCCCAGGCACATGGGCATGCCCAGCTTGGCATCTGCGTCCGGCTTCAGGGTGCACACTGACGTCTTGGATGGCATCTCTAGAATCTGAACCTGACAGGAAGAAAACAAGTTGATTTGGGCTGACGCCAAGTCAAGTCTGTGCTATACAAACAAGAGACTTTTAAGGCGATTAGCCAGAGCTGCTGTGAGTTTTTGTCTGCTCCCTCCCCACGAGGACCTGGGAGCTGAGGTTCCTAATTAGGCTGCACTGGCTCCTGGGCCCCAGGCTAGCTGGGCCCTTGCAAAATGCTTGTATCATTCCCGGGGGACCACACGTCACCGCCTGACTGACTCTGGCCTCTCCCAAATTTTACTGTCTGGGCTGAGCAGGAGGCCCAGCTCACACGCCCTTGACTCTGCTCAGCCAATTCTATTTGCTTCTCTTCCCTGGTGTGGGCTTCTGTGAAGGATCTCTGGGTACTGATGGCACAGAGTGGCACAGGCCAGGTCCCTGCCACACCTGGACTGGGGGATGTGTCTTGCCAGCCCATGTAGTCTAGGCTCACCCACAGCCCGTCTGCTGAACAGCCAAGCTTGGCTCTGCCCAGCACCATCCTCCTATCAGGCCCCAGCTGTCCCTCATCCTGAGCACCTATCTCCCTCACCCCCCCAGCAAGGACAGGATGCTCCTCCTGCAGGGCTCCCAGATGACAGGCTTAGGTACCCCCCGCCCTTCCCCTGTGAACTGGGGGGGCTCGACTGGCTCAGAACTTCCCTAGGAACTATGGGAGTGGCTCTCCACCAGTAATGTGGTGGCAACATGTAGCCACGTTGGACAGGAGGTCTAGTGACGTGGGCATTCCCTGGTTTGCACAGGAGCCTGCAGTGCAAGGGATTGGGGTATCGAGTAAAAAGAACTCACACCAGCTGGCCCAGCCTCTCTAGTCCTGCCCCCTGGTCTGGAGGACAGTGTCTGAGGAGTCCATACTGGGGAGACCCTAGCCACCTTCACTAGCTACAGTCTGAATCCCAGGTTGGGCACAGTGTGCTGGCAGCTGTGCTGAGGGCAGTCCCTGGGCAAGGTTGTGAGCCAAGCACGTGGCTTGGTTCTCCCTGCAACAGAGTTCTGCCAATGATGTAGGAGCCCGATGGGCAGGGGCCGCTGTGTGCTCACCAGGGGCCGGCACAGCAGCTCAGCCCTGAGGGTTGGGTTCCTGCCCCTGCTCAGCACCCGTTGGGTGGGGGGCTCATAGCTTATCTTGGAGCCACTGCCCCCGTGCCTGCCCCCACACACTTGTGCACACACACACACAGAGACTCCACACCCTCACCCAGGAAGCCAGTGCCTCAGGGCAAGCCCACAACAGAAGAGGCCCAGAGCAATAAATACAGCAACACAGGGAGGGGAACAGAAAAGAGCCTGAGTGACAGAGAGATCACTGTAGTCATGAACTCAGAAGAGGCTCCAGGAGAAGGAGTTGATGGAATAGCATAGTAGTTACAGACCTCGGGAGCACCACAATGGGGAGACCAGCCTGCAGCTCCAGGGGAGGGAGATAAACCAGAGCTGAAGCCAGCAAGATGGCAAGTGTCTGCTTGAACACCAAGGATTCCTAATGAAAAAGTTGCTCCAGGGTAAGCTCTAGCACCATGGAGAGACACATAGGAACAAGGACACTGGAAAACCAAGACCCAGAGGAGAGTGGAGACCCAGGAGGAGCTGGAGCGGGCTTGGCCCATGTCTGCTTCTGCAGGGTGACAGCGACTCCAGACCCTTCCTGTGAGAGGAGGCGGAGGTGGGCTCAGCCCATCTCTGAGCGTCTCTAGCACAGGCCCCCGTGAGAGGAGTGGGGCCACTGTGTGGGGACCTATAGGTAACCAGATGCCACCTCCATGACCCAGCATTGCTTCTTTGCTGTTTTCACGAAGGGTCTGTGGGAATGTCAGCATAGGCTGTGAGGAGGCGGTCTGGGGCATGCAGACCACCTCAGCGTGGCTCTCCATCTGTCTCACCCTCCACCATGGTAGGTCTCTGAAAAGGTCTGCTCCTTTCCAAAATGGGGGGAGGAGCTGGTTCCTGAGGTTCATTGGAGGAGCCACGGAGGGAACAGACACTGGTGATGCCACCCGCAGAGCCACACACAGCCCACAGTCAAGAAGGGTCCTGATCTGAGATGCACAGAACAGGGCTCGGGGCCTGGGGACTTGGGCAGGCCAGTGAGGACAGGACAAAAGGCAGGCGGAGGGGGAGGGTGAAACACAGGCAGCCTGAGACTCATAGTTGGTGCAGTGGGGGAATGTGGGTGGAGGCACCTCCACCCACATTCCCGTACAGGGATCAGGGGGCCCAGACCTAGCACCTGGAGCAGGCCCAGAGTCCAGCAGGCCTGGCCCCCACTGGGCCTTCCAGGAAGGGAGAGAAGGTCCCTGCCTGCATCTGTGTTTGGCACTTCCTGCAGACTCCAACAAATTTCCCACCTGGTGCTCCACTCCAGCTTCTGTTTCCAGAAGGGAAAATAGCAGGCTTGGGCAACCGTGGCCACCCAGATGGCTGATCAAGCTCCAGAGCGCTGCCTGGGCACAGGCCAGCAATGCTCTTCCAGGGTCTGGTCCAGGCAGGTTCCAAGTGGGAAGGTGGAAGGGAACCATTCCCAGGACACAAGATCCCAGACTGGCAGCTCCAGAAAGATACAGATGCTGCATGCTTGGGGAGCCCAGGGACGTGCGTCCAAGCAATGGGGCAGGCAGGCCAACTGAGGCCCAGCGGCAGCCTAGGGTGGTGAGGGCAGGCACACGAGGCAGAGGGCAGGAAAGACCCTTGGGCCAGGGCTGTGGTGGTGGGAGCTGGTGCTTGCCTCGGGGCAGCACTGAGCACTCTTTCTCACATTACTGAGACTCATAGGAGGGCTGGACAGATTGGCAAGTACACGCGGCTCCTAATTGGTGACTTACACACAATCATGAACAAATAAATGCCTGTTACCGGCTCATTACTTATAAACCACACCTGCCTCAAGGCAGAATGACTCTTCCTGGGGGAGGCAAGCCCAGCACTGAGGGGGCTGCCTGCCCAGCCAGGGTTCACAAGGACAGGAGGCCCCACCCAAGTGTGGTGCATGCCATCTTCCCACACCTCACCCCCCCAGGACCCCTGGCTGCACCAGGACAGCACCACTCACAGCTATTCCACAATTTCCCTTCAGCCACTCTCACCTCCTGGGTGATACCTCCCGCTCAGCTTCCCGAACCCTCTCCCCCGGCCCCAGGCGGATCCTCTGCCTCCAGGGATACAGACACTGCCATCAGACTGGCCAGCCCCACATCAACAACACTTCTAGTCACTCCAGTCCAGGCTCCACTGACAGTGATCTCCTCAAAGCCCTATTCCCTGCCACCTACCTGTGCCCTGGGGGCTGCAGTTGCACCATGGTGCCAACCCCCAGCTCCTGCATCCCAGTTCTGGGCCCCAAAATATCACCACCCCCGCTGCTCTGGCTCAGTGCCCCCCAGCTTCACAAGGTCTCTCCCACCACCTCTTCCTGCGCAAGTCCAAGGCCCATGAGGACCTGAGAGGTCTCTGCCGCCAGCCAGTCCCACTGTCCTCAGGATCCCATGCCCTCTCCCCCACAGCAGCACCACCCTGGGTGCCCAGGCCCCTTCCTGACTCTCATGTTGCCCTGGGAGGGCTGTTTTACCAGGCCACCCCTAGGCTGCAGGGACCCTTCGGGTGGGCACAGGCATGTCCTCAGCAGGAGGGCAGCAAGCCCACCTGTCTGAGAGAACGAGGGGCCTCAGCTAGGCTGGTTCTCACCTCATCGCTGCCCTTCCCTGGCACAGCCAGTGTCCAGTGTGGCCACCCTCCAGCCAGGATGGCACTTCTGCAGAAGCCCACGCTCTCTAGGTGTATGGAGTCCACGACAGCGCTCCGTCCTTCTGCCAGGTCCCACAGGCACAGCTTCATGTCCCGGCCCTGACTTCCAACAAGAGCAGACAGTCCTGAGACCCCACAGTGAGTATGCCTCAGGCCCCACCTAGACAAATGGCACTCGAGGTCCTGAGGCGCGGGCATGTTTTCAAAGTGGCTACGCTGAGTGTGGGTCACAGCTGGCCAAGTGCCTCCTTTGAGGGAGCTTCTCCACCCAGTGTGTATTCATGAGTTGGCATCAGAGGACCACAAGGACCAGACACACGACCAACTGTGACCGAGGGCCTCTGTGGCACATGGGCCACGGCCTTCCCTTGCAGCACATCCCTCACCCCCCATGCCACCAACAACCCCTCTGTTAATGTGGTTTGAGGACCCAGCAATCCCACTTTTGGGTACCTCCCCAAATGAATTTCACACCTGTGTTGACACAATAATCTGTACAAGAATGTTTACAGCAGCCCTATCCACAATCACCCAAACCAGAAACCACCTGGCTGGCCCTCACCAGGAGACCGGCAGGTGGCCACTGTGGGACGCTGCTCAGCAGTAGAGGGTCCTCCATGGGCACACGGAGCAGCCTGGGGACCGTGAGCACTTGTGTGAAGGAAACCAGACTGGGAAGCCCAGACCTGGGTGACTCCATCTGTGTGAGGCTCTAGCAGACAGGCTCATGGGGATGTGAAAGTGTTCTTGGAGCCCTCTGATCGGAGACACAGGGAGAAGAAACTCCATCCGCGTGAGGCTCTAGTAGACAGGCCATGGGGACAGAGGGTGACTCCATCTGTATGAGGCTCTAGCAGACAGGTTCATGGGGACGGAGGGCCCTGGGAAGGGAGACTCTGGGGAACGCCTGCTGAGAGACAGCCTAGGATGCCCAGTGTGGCCCAGGCGTGGTAGATGCCAATCCCACACTGCTACACACCCCAGAGCACAAACCTCACTCACAGGCATCAGAACTACAGCAAGCAGGACAGTGATCAGGACATGGGACATGCAGGAAACACTGCAGCCCGTGACAGACACAGGCAGGATGGCTGGTCCGGGGAGGGGGCAGAGAGGACCTGACCTGAGGAGGGTGTGTTTCAACTGGACACTGTACAGTTAAGAGACAAAAGCAGCCCTGTGGGCTTGGTTGGTGAGCTCACATCTTACAGGGGTGTGGGGAGCAATTCTGACATGTGAGTAAATCAGAGGTGGCTCTGGGGGATCCTCCCCTACAGGGCTGGGTGCGAATAAGCACAGAGGGACACAGACCTGCAGAGTCAGATTGGGATGGGGAGGTCCACACGGACGTGCATCTAGTCTGACACAGGACAGACGGAGCATGCACACCCAGCTCAGCGCATACCAGAGCCCACGGGCTCCTGGTTGCTGGCGCCTGGGTGTGGTGCACCTGGGTGTGCTTGAGGTTCCTTGTGCCGTTTTCCAAAACTGGGACCCAGGCTGCTAGAGAAATGGCCAATTCTAGGGCTGGGGTGAGAAAGAATACAAGATGGGTTTCAAGCATCTTGTAGTGCCAGGAAGTAAGGAAATACTCATAGAATAAAATACAGGATAGGATGCCAGAAGGACATAGGCCCCAAAGCTACAGTAACACAATAAACCTGGAAGAAGGGGCAAACTCCCCTCAGGTGCTTAACTCTAGTAGGGTAGAACTCCGCAAAGGTAGGAGGAATGGGGGAACGAGAACACCACGGACGGACGATAACATCAGTGGTGGGACTCCAGGGCCCCACACGTTCAGTGATTGCTGTGGTGGCTCTTGCATAGGCCCCAGCTTTTTGGACCCTCCTCTCTCCAGCAGGGGATCTTAATTCTTCTCCCCTTGAGCATGGGCTAGACCTAACGGCTCACTTCTGAGGAACTGGGGAGTTAAAAGCAGTGCCTTGACCTGGCACCCAGCAGACCATAGGTATGAGCCAAGTGGCAGGGCTGACCTCACTGGCCACAGAGGACATCACAGACTAATATGTGAGAAGGGTGATGCCTCCATGGGCTTCCTCCCAAAGCTCCCCACACTCGTCTCACCCTGAGCAAACAGAGAGACACCCCATCTAAGGGACACTATACCCCCTGGGAAGTACTCTTCAAGAAACTATGAAAACCAAGGAAAAGAGAAATGACTACAGACTACAGGGCCTACAGAGATGGGACAGCCCTGTGGGTCCTGCAGCAGAAAGAGGTGGTAGAAAATATGCTGCCAAGCTGGCTCACACCTGTAATCCCAGCACTCTGGGAGGCCAAGGCAGGTGCATTGCCTGAGCTCATAGGGAGGCTGAGGCAACAGAATCGCTTAAGCCCAAGAGTTTGAGGTTGCTGTGAGCTGTGACACCACAGCATGCTATCAAGGGCGACAAAGTGAGACTCTGTCTCAAAAGAAATGTCCCGCCACAGAGCTCAGCACTACAGGGGGCCACACTCCCCAGGCTGATCTGGGCAACACTGTCCCAACCCAATCTCTGCATGGACTTTGGAGAACCTGCCAAACTGATGCTGGAAATGAGGTCAGACATCCGGGACTAAGAACCGCAGGCCTGGGAGGCCGTGTGAGGGCAGGCTCCGCTGGCCCCATGAAGGTGATGGGGTGTCTCTGCACGTGGAGGGACACGGCTTGCACCAGCAGTGGGCCAAGGACCAATCCCATTGCCAAGGAGCTTTTTATTTTGAAACAGTTTTGAAGTCACAAGACAGCCATGAGAGCAACAGGAGGTCCCCTGCACCCCTGCCCACAGTGCCCACCCTCTTGGTGGCATACCCCGGGCACCTCATGCAGACCCCAGCAGCGCTGCACAACTCTCCAGAGACAGGGGCACCTGCCCATAGCCACAGGGGCCTCATGGATGCTGTGCCTCTTGTGTGGCCATGAGCCGCTGCCCTGTATGGCTCCCACCCGAGAGGAGGCCACAGGTCCTCAGCTACTGTGCCCGAGGGCATGTGGTTACCTGCCCACCCTGGGGGCATGGGCCAAGGGTCTGGTCAAGATGGTGCCTGCCAGGTCCAGCCCAGCAAAGCCACCACTCCCTCTCGTCTGATTAGTGCACTGTGGGGACATTCTCCTAATGTCACACTGACACCCAGACCCACCCACAACCTCTGCCCATCTCTCCAGGGACCCTCCTCCTTCTGGTACAGGGATATGTTTAGAAACCAAGATTGGGTGCGGGTGTGCTCCCTGTCACAGGGCACTACTGCTGTAGATGAATAGGAAGCATACCCACACCCCCCTGCCCCCTGCCTGCCACCCCCCCCCACATACACCCACACCCACCCACACCCCACACATCCCCCCCCCCATGCAACACACCCCCCATGCCCACACATATACCACACACCCTACACACATATACACACACCCATGCCCACACACACCCCATGCCCACCCCATACATACACCCATGCCCACATCACACCCCCCCCACAAACACCTACACACAAAAGCACACCCACATGCCACACACATACACCATACTATACATGTGCACACACCACATACAGCATATATGTACACACATCCCATATAGGTGCAAAGCCCCCCACAAATCACACCCCCATCCCGCCCCACTCAGGCAGCTGTCCCATGCACATCCTTGTGTGTCTATTGCAAGCCCCAGCAGCTCCCCTGAGCTCTCAAGCTATAGCTCAACCTCTTTAGGGTCTTTCTTGCCTTCCCCGTGGGAAGGAAAGCCTCGCCCCTGCTATCCTCCAGATACCCACTAACATGCTCAACCCCCACTGCGTCCGTAGCCACCTGGCATCCCCCACCCCCATATGAGGGAAACGAGACAAGGGAAGGCTGGGCCATGGTGTGCCCACCTGGAAACAACCACAGTGGGTCCTGGACACACATGGAATAACAGGGAAGCTCCTGCCAGATGAGGAAAAGGTTCCCCAATCCCGATGTAGGTTCCCCGGAAGACACAAAACCACTCACCATAAAGGGAAAGCCTGGCCAAACTGACTCCATTAAGATGAGAAACTGTCTATTAAAGATACTTGTAAAAGATGAAAATGCAAAAGCCACCAAGCTGGAGAAGTAAGCAGAGACACAGAATGACTGAACACAGGAGGAGCCCCTGCCTGTCAGAGAGGGGCAAGCAGGCGAGCCAACAGACACAGGGGGCCCAGCAGCGTCCGAGAGAGGGCTCATCCAAGTGGCTGACAAACATAAAAGGACAGCCCATCGTGGAGTGACTGGACGACCCCAGTTAGGCCACACTGAGAAGCAACCGTGCCCGGTGGCGCTGAAGGGGTGAGGTGGTCCTGCCTCCAGCATACAGACTGGCACCCTCGGACACATCCCAAGTGCACACAGCCTGTGCCCAGATGTGTGTGCACTGGGGCCTGGGAGACCAGGACAGAGGTCCTCTCAGCTGCTGTGTCCGTGACAGCTCCCAGTGAACACTGGGTCTCCACTGGCAGGAGTGCAAGTGGGAAACGTAGCACACCCAGGGCGGGGGGGGCGGGGGGAACCACACAGACAACCGCAACCCACTACGGCAGTGTGCAAAGCCACCACTGAGAGAGGAGGTTGGTCACAGACACAGACGTGGAGGAAGCTATTTCTTAGGGCTCCGTTGTTAAGAAAAAGCAGACAAAACTAGTCTACACTTTGTAGAGATGCATTCAGATGGCAAAGCAAGACCAAGGCATGGGGCTGCCTTCCAGAGCAAGGATACCACCTCTGGGGAGGGGTCAGCAGCCTTAGGGGCCCTGTGGGCCTCCAGAACTGCTCTGCTCCCCACGCTGCTGGCTGCTCAAGTGCTCACTCAGCAGACACATCGCTCTGTACACTCGTCCCCATTCTTCTGTAAGTATGCCACAGTTCACAAGTTAAAAGGTGGAAGAAACTCTGCTGAGGTTGCTGTCAAGGGCACAGGTGCGTCCTTGGCATGAGGGCAGGACCGGGGCGTCCTCCCACCTTCTCTGGACATGAAAGTGACCGCCCTCTTCAAGGGCCACTTGGAGAGACTCTGCTTCCAAACACAGCTGGGCACAGGCTGGTGGGGCCATGAGCTCTAGTGCAACATAAACGCACCTGTGCATTCCACAGCCACATGCCGCCTGCGGACCTCCGGCCTCCCTCCTCTGGAGGGGAAGCGCCCTCAAACGCTGGCCCCCAGGGTGCCCTCTGAGTGCACCTCCCACTGCTCGGTTTTGGGTGAGCAGGGGACTCCCTCAGGGCCTCCACCTCAGCTGGACACTCAGGAGAAAGGCTTGCAGACAGCACCTCTCCCACACACTGGCACAACGGTGTGGAAGCGATGTCAGCTCTGACAATCAGGAGGCCCCTCTCTGCCTGGGGGGTGAGGGGCTGGGCCTGCCTGGCCCTGAAGTAGCAAGGTCCTGCAAGGCCTGGCAAGCACACAGGCCCTGGGGCCCAACCATTGGGACAGTCATCTTCCGGGTGTACGAACCATGGGAGTTTGGCCATCTCCACCACCCAGTGTTCCCCAGACTGATGGGGAGGCCAAAACAGGCCTCTTCCTCCAAGGACTGAACCACACAGTGCCCTGGTGTCCCAGGACTGAGTCCAGAGCAAGAGAACAGGCCTGTCCTTCTGGAGTGCTAGGCTGTAAGGGCAGTGGTACATGTGTGCCCAGGGCACGGAGGACAGCAGATCTCAAGGGACAGCAGTAGGCCCGTGAGCAGGCAGAGGCTGCTCAGGGAATGGCACATGGACCTCGTGGACTCTTGGGCTGTTGGCAATGACCCTTATGCAAGGGTATGTGTCACAGTGATTGAGGACATTCTGCCAGCTCCCACAGGCCCTCTGTGTCCTACCTGCCCTGGCTCTCCCACCCCCTGGCAACTGGGGGAGCCCCTCACTCATCTGCCCCTTCCTGCTACTTCCTAGCAACCTCTAGCCTGCTGTCCAGGCCCTGACAGCTCTGCAAGGCACTGGCCAAGCAGGGCAGCCCCTGCCTATTACACTGCTGGCTGCCCTGGGGACCCCAGCCCCACAGGCCCTCTCAGTTCTCAAGCACCCAGGCTAACAGGGTCTCCCTGACTAGAGGTGCCAGTGCCCCTACAGCTGTACCCAGGTGCAGAGTGGGAGCCATTGGCTGCCCAAACAGGAGCTGGCACCCTGGCCAGGGAGGCTGACCTGTAGGGGCCATGGTCAGACTGGAACACAGGCCTCTTGGGATGGAGGCAGAGGCTGTACCATGGACAGGCCTGAACTCAGTCTTGGGGGCCCCATGCCAATGAGGATACCTCACTAGGACAGGCTCTCAGTCTCTGAGCCTCCACGTGTCCCCTCCCCTTGCCCATGGGCTGCCACCCTGCCCCATTCCCCAAGCCACAACCAGTGCCCTTCTGAAGGCCTGGCCCTCTCCACCGTCTCCTCAGATGGCCCAGTGTTGGTTTCCTGAGGGCCACTTGACAGCTCTGTCTCAGTGTGCTGAGCTTGGAGAAGCTGGTGGAGATGGCAGAGTCCACCTACCCTCTGCTCACCATGAAGGCAGGGCCTACCCCCTCCACGTGCTACAACACGGTCAGCCCCTCTTCGTCACCCCAGCTCATCACTGGCTCTGGCACACTTAGGGACCCACCTGAGGAGCTGGTGTCCCTGGGGTAGCGTCTGCAGCCAGGTCACACACTGGCCCCCATGGCCATCCAGGGTAGCAGCTGCCCTCCGTGTCTGTAGGTTCCAGATGTGCACCAGCCCACTCTGAGACCTGGTCCAGATAACAGGGACATTTGAGACCTGCTCCAGGTAAGCAAGGGCGTCAGCAGGAGGGCGCGGCAGGTGTGTTCTCAGCCACACCGCAAACACGGGCATCTCATTTGGTAGCATTAAAAGTTGGCTATTGTAAGTAGGAACCAAGAGGCACACTAGCAGCAGTTCTCTGGAGAGGGAGGGGCCACCTTGGGAACACACCCAGGGAAGCTCCCTCTGTGTCCCTGCTCCCCCAGCTGATGGGTACCAGGCCCATCTGCCAGCACTCCCAGACAAGCATGGGCTCTGGGCTGGCCCCCGACCCTCCGGCTGGGCAGCAGCTACTCACCCTGAGAAAAGGAGCAGGCACCCTTGGGCCTGGGCTCCTCTGGAGAAATGCAGCGCATGCACGGGTGACTGGGTGCCTCGGAGGACAAACTGGGGGTCTGGTGGTGGCGGCTGGAGGGGGGTCGCCATGCTGCCCAGGGCGCTGTCACCTGGGAGCCAAGAGAAGACACATAAGTGACAGGAAGACAGCTCAGGCAGGCAGGTGTCTGAGCCCCTGTCCCATGCCCAATCCCCTGCCTCCTGATGTATGCTCCCTGTTCCCCAAGTGTTGCTGAACAGCCCTGTGGCTGCCAAAGGAGCTTTTCCACACGGATACGGAGCCCACACTTCCCCCACTGCTGGGGTTTTTTCTTGCTGTTTCTGCCTGAAATCTAGGACCTCCCCAGATGCCAACACTCATCTCATCCTGAGTGTTGCCCTCTGTACCACCCTGGGCTCAACTTGTGCCATCCCTGGGTGGGCACAGCAGCACCCAACCCTCCCTCAGCCATTCTGACCCCTGGTACTTGGTGCAGAGCTCCCCACTGGCCTCCAGGACATCCTGTACCTTGCTGCCTTTGTCCTTCAGCCCCCCAGATCCCATTGTCCACTCCAGCACTCACCCACTCTGGCCACCTGCACACCAGCCCCCTCCAGTATCTCCTGTGGGAGCACCCCCACCTCGGACAAATCCAGTCTCCTCTCCTAGGTCCCCTCAGGGGTGTGGTTATCTCAAGGGCATCCCTTTTGCCACATCCTCCACTGCCAAGCCCTAGCCTTCCCCTCATGGACCCATCCCAGGAGCAGCTCGACTGGGGCAACCAGTTCAAAACACCTAAGCAATGTCCCTTACAGGTGGCTGGGGCCTAGCAAGCCGGTAGGCTTGGAGTCATATGGACTGGAGGGTGGGCAGTGGCCAGATCAGGCTCTGAGTACATGGCCAGAGTCTGGGCAGGGGCCACCTGGGGCCTTGACCAGTCGACAGTGGTGGGAAAAGGGCTGGGCCAAGCTCAGGAAGGGTCCAAGGATGGGAGTACAGGGCAGGGGGGTCTTCTCTTCCTGTCAAGAAACTCAGGGGCCACCACTATGCCTCCCAACCCTGCCACTCTCAAGGGTTCCAAAGAGAACAATGAGGTCCTGCATTGCACTTTACAAACTGCCAAGTCCCATTTCTTTTCTTTTCTTTTTTTGTGGGGTGGAGGTGGGGATTTCAGCCTAACAACCTCTCTCCCTTTGCCTAAAGCCAACTGATCCTTCCCAAACACAAGAGCAGCTCCCCAGGGAGGTGGAGAGACCTGACCCACACTGCTCACAGGACCCATAGTTGCTGCCAAGCCTGTGACAAGGTCAGGTGTGGCCCAGCTGGCGTGGAGGACAGGTCTTCAGATACCATGGGCTGCTGTGTGGTGCCTGCAGGTAAGAAGGGTAGGTCACCCATGGGCACAGAGCTACAGGGCCCCAGGCATGAGAAGCCCACAGATGCAGACCCAGGGAGCACCTCAGCCTAGCAGGGACGCTCTGGGGCCAGGATGCTGGTAGCTCCCTACCCTCGGTCCAGAGGCTCCCATGTGCAGTGCAGACGTGAACAAAAACTGGACCTAGACCAGTGCCACACAGGCACATATGTGCACAAAGGCCACACACACATAACTCATGCAAAGGACACAACCCACAGGCATACACTCACACACACAGATATATACACATACACATGCAGACACACACACTCCCACTCACACACACAGATGCACACACTCTCACATGTGCACTCATGCAGACACACAGATGCACACACTGTCACTCAGACACACATACAGACCATGCACACACTCTCAGACACACACACATACCCATGCACACACACAAATGCACATTCTCACACATACACATATCCACATGCATGTGCGCACACACAAACACACACAGAGCACAGTGGCCTCAGGCAGTGCCAGCCAAAGCCTGGCCCCCACTTTCTACCTGCCTGCGGCCTGGCAGGAGTTTCCAGAACCTCACCAGCAGAAGGCTCATTCTGGGGTGATGAAATCAAGTTCTCCTATTGTTTCCCCCAGAACTGCGGGGAACAAACTCGTCACGTTGTTACAACAATCAAAATGCTCAGGCCAAAATGATGCATTGCAATTAAGGGCTCCATCATTTCAAGCAATTAAAATAAGTGCTTTATTTGAAAACTAATTAATTCTACTTACATATTTTTCCCATGACAATATCCTAGGATAGCTTGATTTATGACATCTAATTATTCTTCATTAATCTAATTGAGGATCTTGCCTTCTCCTATCTTAACTGGCCCCAGGCCTTGAGAGCGGAGGCCAAGGACTTACGCAAGGCCGTGTGCACCACCAGCCGCCTGCTGCCACCTGGCCATGTCCTCTCAGGGGCAAAGGAACAAGAGACTTGGTCCACAGAGCACACCCTCAGAGTCTGCTACTCTTCTGGATGTCTTTAACACAAAATACAGCAGACAATTGGACCCGACTTGCCAACCCTGACACCCTTCCCAACAAGGCGGCAGGTGCCCCTGAAAGCCCTGCGGGCCCTGGGCCGCCCTGCCGGGCAGAACCCCTGCCACATGCCATAGCAGCTTGCTGACCTCAGGGCTCTCCTCAGACCCGAATCCCTCACACACACCGGGCAGGCTGGCACTCACCATGGCAATACAAGGAACCCTTCTTTTTTTTTTTTTGTTTTGTTTTTTTTTGAGACAGAGCCTCAAGCTATCACCCTGGGTGAAGTGCCATGGCATCATAGCTCACAGCAACCTCCAACTCCTGGGCTCAAGCGAGTCTCCTGCCTCTGCCTCCCAAGTAGCTGGGATACAGGCACCCACCACAACGCCCGGCTATTTTTTGGTTGCAGCCATCATTGTTGTTTGGAGGGCCCGGGCTGGATTTGAACTCACCAAGCTTAGATGTATGTGGCTGGTGCCTTAGCCGTTTGAGCCACAGGTGCCGAGCCAGGAACCCCTCTTGAGGGAGGGAGGACAGACACACAGATGCCCAGCGGCACACACCTTACCACAGCATGGGGTCTTCATGGGGACAGACAGATCCTGTGACCCAGGGCAGGGGGGACAGGGCCAGGGCAGTGGCTGGCACCCAGAAACACTGATCCCAACTCAAGACATTCTCAGGTGGCTGCCCCACGCCTGCCCACAGATGGGCTGTAAGTATGCCTGGGCACCGGCCCTGCCTCAGGCCGCACCACCCATGAGCAGCCCCACCGCCAAGCTCTGTCCTATTTTTGCCACAGGACCATTGCTCACTGAAGCAGTGTGGGAAGATGGGCACCACCCTACTCACCCCTCCCCACAGGCTGTTGGCACCTCCATAGGACTCTGGCCCCTGCTGGAGGCAGATGAAGGCACAGAAGCCCCCCAAGGGGTCCCTGAGGCCCCTCCACCCCACAACCTGCAACAGCAGGATTGGCCCTCGCTGCTAAAACAACTGAACCTGTTGATAAATAAAAAGGCTGGGTGCATGCACCCACAGCCCCAGGTGGGAGGATCACTTGAGCCCTGGAATTGGAGTTTGCAGTGAGCTACAATCACACCCATGCAGTCCAGCCTGGGTGACAGAGCCAGACCCTGTCTCTAAACAATAAAAAAAAAAAAAAAATTTAATGCATCATTAAGTGGGCAAAAAAGTCTGAGACTGTCAGAGACCTAACTCAAGGTAAAAGCCCAACCCAGCGAGGCCTGTGAGGCCTGCCCTGAGGGCATCTGAGGCACTAGTGACCTGAATTTCTGGTTCTGGTGGCCTCTGCAGCTGCACAAGACAAAGCTGAGGGCCCTCCACAGTGCCCTGTCTCAAAGGAAAGCCCCCACAAAGACGGGACCCACAGGACCAGATGCTCAGTGTCATCTTAATGAGTTAAACCAGAACCCCAGGTGCCAGAATAACTCCAGCCCTCCAGGATCAGCCCTAAGTCACACACTTTGGGAGACAAACTTTAGTTGATCTTCTCAAAAGGAACCCATCTTCAGTGAATTCAGAGACAAAATCCTAGGAAATTCAGGTTCATGGTCAAAAATCACAAAAACAAACAAGGAAGTGTGGCACCATGTGTGAGAGCCGCCAGAAGCAACAGGAAGCAGAAGCAGACTCACCGAGCAAAGTCCCGGGCACATCCAATGAAAACGTGTGATGTTCTTAAAGAAATAAAAAGAGAGCTGGGAGGACGAAAGGAAGCCAGAGACGGTGAAAATCAGCACGGACATTCATAGAAGGATCCAACCTGGTGAAAGGTGGCTGAGAAACGGGAGATTTGCATTGTGCCAAGGTGTTACTCTCCAGAATATTTACTAATCGCAGCAGAGAAATGCACACTTACAATGGAGACATCTGGCTGTCACCACCTTCACCGCTGATTGAAGCTGGCATGGCCAGTGGTAAACAAACTGGCGTTACTTGTCTCCTGATGTGATGCCATAAGACGACCCGGCTCCACACTGTGCACTGGTGCCAACCACGCTCAGCCCAAACCCAGCTATGAGGAGACAGCCAGATGCATCCAGGTGTCGGCGCACCGACACCGTCAATCTCAAGAGAAACAACAAAAACAAAGAGCAGGGCGACTCTTCCAGTGAAAAGAGACTAAAGAGGCATCACAGGCAAATGCAGCCCCAGCCTCAGACCCTCGATCAGGTAAGAGCCTGGATCCAAAGAGGAGACTCTGTAAGGAATGTGTGGAGACACTGGAGGACTGCAGAAAACACAGAATTCCTAATTTTCTTAGGAAGGATAATAGTATTTTATGTAGAAGAATGTCCTCATTCCTAGGAGATACTGCCTGATGTATTTACGGTGAAATGTCATAATGTCTGCTAACTGTTTTCAAATGTTTCTTGCCCTTGACCTATCTGCAGAAGAATACACAGAGAAGTACTGCAAATGTAGCAGAATGCTGACAACTGGGGACTCAGGTGAAAGGTATGCAGACATTTATTATACTATGCTTGCAACTTTTCTGTAGATTTAAAAATATAAAAGCATGCTGGGGGTGGAGAAAGACAAGTCCACACTGGACTCTGATCCAGAATATCCAGATCAATACAACATAAAAGCAAACACCAGAAAAAAAAAAAAAAACAAGCAAAAGACTTGAACAGATATTTCACAAGCAACACAAATGCCCAGCGAAAGGCCAGGTATGGTGGCTCACGCCTGTAATCCCAGCTCTCTGGGAGGCCGAGGCAGGTGTATTCCAGAGCAGCCTGAGCAAAAGCGGGCTCCCATCTCTACTTAAAATAAAAAAACTGAGGCATAGAGGATCGCTTGAACCCAAGAGGTAGAGGTTGCTATGACCTATGACGCCATGGGACTCTACCCACGGCGACAGCTTGAGATTCCATCTCAAAAAAAAAAAAAAAAAGTGCCCAATGGGCTTGGTGCCTATAGCTCAGCAGCTAGGGCACTGACCACATACACTGGAGCTGGCGGGTTTGAACCCAGCCAGGGCCTGCCAAACAAGGACAACTACAACAACGGCAACAAAAAAAAAATAGCTGGGCATTGTGGCAGGCGGCTATAGTCCCAGCTACTTGGGAGGCTGAGGCAAGAGACTTGCTTGAGCCCGAGAGTTTGAGGTTGCTGTGAGCTGTGACACCACAGCGCTCTACCTAGGGCAACATAGTGAGACTGTCTCAAAAAAAAAAAAAAATGCCCAATGAACATATATGCAAAGAAGTTCAGCCTAATTAATCCCGGAAATGCCTGTACAAACCACAATATGATATAATTAGACTCCCAGCAGATTAGCAAAAAAAAGTAAACGGCCTGCCAAATGTTTGATAAAGGACGCAGGACACTGGAACCCCGTTCCCAGGCTAGAGGAAGCCTAGAACGAAATGACCACTCTGGCAAACAATCTGCTCTTATGCACCTATGACTCAGTGACCCTACTCTTAAACGCCCTGGAGAAATTCTCACGCTGTGCAGAAAGAGACTCACACAAGAATGTTCACAGTAGCACCGTAAACAATAACAAAAACCAAAGACAATCTGAACGCTGTCGCTGCAGAATGGAATGAATTTGGCATGTTTATACGACAGAATACGGAATGGAAGATAAATACACTCCAGTCTTACAGGGATGAAGCTCAAAATCATAATTCTCATCAAGACACACTGAGGAAGTTAAACATGGAGCTACATAGGGAGAAGATATTCACAACACACATACCTGCTGAAGGACTCACCCTGGAATTTACTTACTGACTCAGAATTTGTATTAAAAATTCATTTAGAAAAAATACAAAACAAAGTGAATCCAAAAGGCTAAAGTCAGTTGGGCAAAGGTCCACAAAAAGCAAAAGGGTAAGAGAGCAGGGTTCAAATACGAGTATCAGAACTGAATTCTAGCAAAAAGCCCAACAGGTTTTAATTCTTCATTGTGGTTCACAGTGAAGACAAAACACTTTTGGACATCTGTGCACTGAATAGCAGAGACACCCTCTGTAGAGAGCAGAGAGCTCAGGGAAGGCAGGGAGTCCAGAAAGAACCCTGCTGGTGACGAGCGCATGTGACCTGTCACTCTTAGCGCAAGTTGGATGGAGCAGACAGTGACAGGTAAGGAGACAGAACACCCAGATGATTAAAACCAACCGGACAGATAGCAGGGGTCTGCGTGGTGGGTAAAAACTGACTATATACTGAACCACCAGGAAATATCAGTAAGTTTCATAAAGAAGAAGCATTTATAAATAAGATGCTATGGCCACAGTACAGCTGAACTAGAAATCAAAAAAATAAAAGAGAAGGTCCTCCTAACTAGAAATCAAAAAACATTTATTAGACAACATCTTAGGAGCAAGGGGAATTATGGAAACCACAAAATTTTTAAATGACAATAGAAAACACTATATACCTGAGTTTATGACATTATTTAAACTTTGATAAGAAGAAATATCAGTTATGAGCATCATATAAATGTACTAAATAAATAAAAGAAAAGTAGCCTGGCATGGTGGCACATGCCTGTAGTCCCAGCCACTCAGGAGGCTGAGGCAGAAGGATCCCTTGAGCCTTTGAGTTTGAGAATGCTGTGAGCTAAGATCAGTCCACTCTACTTCGGCCTAGGCCAAAAGAACAAGACCCTGTCTCTAAAAAACATTCTAAAACAGTAACAAAATAATAGTAAGGAAAGTTTTAGGAGACAGAATCCACTATCACACTAATAAAACTTGATGACCAGGCCTGGTGCTGTACCTCAAATCTATAATTCTAGCACTGAGGGTGGTGGATTGCTGGAGCCAGGAGTTTGAGATCATTCTCAACAAAACAATACCCCATTTCTACAAAAAATTTAAAAATTATCTGGGCATGGTGGTACACAATTGTAGTCCTAACTACTTGGGAGGCTGAGGTAGGAGGATCCCTTGAGTCTGGGATTCTGAGGCTGCAGTGAGTGATGATAACACTACTGCACTGTAGTCTAGGCAACAGAGCAAAAACCCATAAGATGACTAAGTGGAATTTATGTAGAAATGCAAGGTTAGTTCAATTAGGAAATGTATTAATGTCACATACTGTATGAACAGATCTAAGGAGAAAAAGCATATAATTATCTCCATAGATGCTGAGAAGCCTTTGATAACATTCAGTACCAATTTTTTTTTAATTTTATTTTAGAGACAAAGTCTTACTATGTGGCCCTTGGTAGAGTGCTACGGTATCACAGCTCACAGCAACCTCCAACTTCTGGGCTTAGAGGCCTCAGCCTCCTGAGTAGCTAGGTCCACAGGTGCCTGCCACAATGCCTGGCTATTTTTTTGTTGCAGTTTTGGCCAGGGCCAGGTTTGAACCCGCTACCCTCGGTATATGGGGCCGGCGCCCTACTCACTGAGCCACAGGCACCGCCCTCAATACCCATTTTTAAATTGAAACAGTTAAGCAAAAAGAAATTGGTAGATTTCCTAAAAGTGACTTAAATATATACATGCACCCCCCCACCCCCGGTCCTAAATCCAACTTATTACTTTATGAAGAAATATTAGAGACATTCCACTAAGATTAGAATGCCTACTATCCCTGCTACCACTTAATATTGTACTAGAGGTGTAAGCAAAAGCAATCAGATAAGAAAAGTTAAGTAGAGGCATGTGATTGGAAAAGAAGATGTTAAGTAATCTTCCAGCTGGCCGTGGTGGTGCACTTGGGTAGTCCCAGCTATCTTGGAAGGTTCGGGCAAGAGAATCACTTTTCTTCCTATAAATATGCACTGCACTCTAACCTGGGCAACACCAGGTTAAGACTAAAAAACAAAATAAAAAACTGTCTTTCAGATGATATGATGGTATGCATGGAAATCCCTAGATAACCAATGATAAAACAGAATCAAACAAGAAAAAAACTTCAACGTGGTGGCAGGATATAAAGGTAGCATGAATTCAACAGTATCCATGCACACAAACAATAACCGGTTAGAGAAAGTCTCATTCATAACAAAGAAGATAAAACATTTAAGAGTAAACTCAACCCCCCCAAAATGCAAAACCTGCATGAAAAAAATCTGACAGACTTCTGAAAGACACAAAAGAAGCGTGAACAAAAGAAAGGACCCTTTGTTCTCGGCTAAAAGATTCCACATCAACAGAAGATATCTCTTCTCCCCAGATCAATTTATAAATTTAACACAACTCCAATGGAGACACCAGAAAGTTTCTTTACAGAGTTAGACAAGTTGGTGTTAACATTGAAATGGTTAAACAAAAATGCAGAAAACCCAGAAAAAATACAGAGGTAAAAACAGCTACAAAGAAACTAGCCCGTTAGATACTAAACTGTACTAGCGTCTTTAAAATTAAAAATGTAATACTCATGTTCAGAGAGATGAGTGAAATAGAAACCCAGAAATAAACCCAAGGGCACATGGAAGTTTAATGTATAGAAGAAATGGTATCTCACATCACTGGGACAGAAATGGGGCTTTTAACAAGTAGTGTTGGGACAAATAGCCGATTAGAAAATGATAAAATCAGATCCCTATCTTACAGTGTGATATATGAGAATACCACACATAGAAACAAACGCCAAATGATCTGGGACCCATTATTTTTTGAGACAAGTTGGCACCCTCAGTAGAGTGCTGTGGCATCACAGCTCACAGCAACCTCAAACTCTTGGGCTTAAGTCCCTCAGCCTCCCAAGTAGCTGGGACTACAGGTGACCCCCCCCAACGCCCGGCTATTTTTTTGTTGCAGTTGTCATTGTTGTTTGGCAGGCCTAGGCTGGGTTTGAAGCCCCAGCCTTGGTGCTTATGGCTGGCGCCACATCCGCTGAGCTACAGGCGCTGAACTGAAGAATTCTTTATAACTTGGCTATAGGTAAGGTTTGCTGTGACTCTAAATTTAGATGCAGTAAAAGAAAAATTGATAATTCTGACCACATATTTTTTTTTAATTTTTACCATGAATGTCAAAAGAAATAAAAACCTAATATCTTTTTAAAAAATAAACAAACTTCTCAAAATTAAGTGAAGACTAAAGATCCAAGAGAAAAAATGGGCTACAGACCACAGACAAGTCACACAAAAAGCTATCAAAACAGCCTTTAAACACATGAAAAGGTGTCCCACCTCAGCCCGCTCACAGAGAAACATAAATTAAAACTACACTGAGAAGCTTCTCCTTCTGAAGCATGAGAAGTGAGCTCAGCATAGACACTCCCTCAGGCTGGCATAATGAAAAACTCTTGACAAAACCCACAAAGCCATCATCTAAGAACCAAAAGCGGCAACAGCAGCCACACTTTGGAGGTAACCAGAAGCCTGGGGACGTGCCTACACAGAACAAGTTTCCTGGGTTATTTTTGCGTGTCTTGGGGCACTGCCTTGCAGACGGCCTGACTGTGTAGCCACAAGCTAAGAGTGACAAAACTTGGAAACTCTTGAGTCGTGGATAGAAGTCAGAGAGAGAGGCCTGCTCTGGACCAAGGCTGTCATGACGGCTCGCTCTCCCCTTCCTAGACACAGATGCTGCCCCAGGGATGGTCCTAGACACAGAGCTGGTGGAAGTGGCGACTGTGACACAAATGTGTTTTTCTAGACAGAGGAACCAAGGAAAGGGGACGCTGCCAGGTGGCAGAGGTGTGTGGGCAGGTGGGAAGGGACTGAGGAGTGGGGAGAGTGAAAGGAAAAGGTCACAAAAGGCCCACACTCACCTCTTTTTTTTGAGACAGAGCCTCAAGCTGTCACCCTGGGTAGAGTGCTGTGGCATCCCAGCTCATAGCAACCTCCAACTCCTGGGCTCAAGCGAGTCTCCTGCCTCAGCCTCTCAAGTAGCTGGGACCACAGATGCCCGCCACAATGCCCAGCTATTTTTTTGGTTGCAGCCATCATTATCGTTTGGTGGGCCCAGGCTGGATTCGAACCTGCCACCTTAGGTGTATGTGGCTGGTATCTTAGCTGCTTGAGCCTCTTAACTAAGAATCCGGTTAAGATTTCAACCACAACACAAGCCTCAGATGGTGTCCTGAGTGACTGCCATGCGGGATGGGACCAAAGCAGATCACCAGCTCTGAAAATGGAAACGAGATTAAAATGTGGAGTAAGGCAGAATCCGTGGCACAGATCTCACCAGGTTGACAGCCTGCTGGCACAGAACTCAACACTCCCCAGAGGACCCCACATGATACTCAGCTAGGGTACAATCCAAAATTATTCAACATACAAAGAACTAGGAAAGTGACATCAACTCTCAAGGGAAAAGGCAATTTATAGATGCCAACCCTGAGATGAGTCAGATGTTGAAAATATCCGATAAAAATTTTAAATCAGCTTTTATGATTATCCTCCAGAAGGCAGAGATAAACATATCTTTGAAAAATGGAGGGAAAGTAGTTCTCAGCAGAAGAAGAACAGAATTTTTTTTTTAAATCGAATAAGTAGGAACTTTAGAATCGAGTAATACAATATGTGAAACAAATAATAATGGAATGGGTGGGAGAGGACAGAGTAAATGTGAAGACTGATGAGTAGAAATTATTCAATACGACATTAGGAAGAAAAGACGGTTGAAATGAATTATTGGAGCATCAGAGACTTGTGGAATAACAAGAGGTCCAACACTCAGGGCAGTGGAGGTCAAGAAATAGGAGAAAGAGACTACAGCAAAAAAACTAATAGAATAAACGAAGCCTGAAACTTCACAAATTTAGGAAAAAAAAAAACTATGCATTCCAAAACTCAATGAACCAAGATAAATTCAACAAGATAAATAAACAAGATAAAGTCAAAGAAAACCACTTTCAAACACATACCACACTGCTGAAAAATAACCATAAAACCATGGCAGCTGAGAGGCAGTGGCATCTCTTCATTAAAGCACTTTTCAGAGAGGCGCCTGTGGCTCAGTGAGTAGGGCGCCGGCCCCATTTACTCATGGTGGCAGGTTTGAACTGGGCCTGGCCAAACTGCAACACAAAAATAGCCTAGTGTTGTGGCAGATGCCTGTAGTCCCAGCTACTCGGGAGGCTGAGG
>CAUYQV010086191.1:0-67263 GCA_963574575.1 Galagoides demidoff
TTGTCTTTTGTGATGCTTGATGGAAAGCACCTTAGACGTGCAATTGGGAGCCTTTGATAAGGATCCCAGACCCCTGCTAATTAAATTCCTCTGCAAATAAAAATGAAAATAAATGAATAAAAGACAAATTACAAAAAAAAAAATTTTTTTTTTGAGACAGTCTTACTATGTCACCTTGGTAGAGTGCTGTGCTGTCACAGTTCACAGCAACCTCAAACTCTTAAGCGATTCTCTTGCCTCAGCCTCCCAAGTAGCTGGGACTATAGGCTCCCACTACAACGCCCGGCTATTTTTTGGATGTAGTTGTCATCGTCGTTTGGCAGGCCTGGGCTGGGTTTGAACCCACCAGCTCCAGTACATGTGGCTGGCACCCTAGCTGCTGAACTACAGGCACCGAGCCTCCCAAAAATTTAAAAAGAAATTATCTTACAGAAGGTAGGGTTGCTCTTTCTTTATCCAATCTCCCAACTTCTTCAATAAACAAGGATTCTTCTTGCCACATCTCAATAACTTGAGTGAGGGACCTGGGAGGGGGAGCTCATTAAGAGATATTTGCAAACCTATTACAGAAACCAAACTCCCATTATTTAATATCTCATAAGTTTCTTTTGGCAAGCATGCTGAATTTTTCTTGTTGGTATCTCCCTCCTCCTTCCCTTAGTAGATGTAAGGATATCATTAAGTAGTTTCTGTGCCAAGAAGGAAGAAAATGTTCCATCCCATGATCTGTATTCATGGCTTGGAGTTACTTTTTAAAAATTATTTTATTTCCAAGAGTTTTAGAGAACACTAAATTCTATTATTGGAAATTTGTTGGCACTCAGCTCTTAAAATAAGGCAGAGGCACTAACACATATAATCTTCTTCTTTGTTGCTAATCACTAACACCCTATTGGTAATATTAGGTCTCCAGGTTGGGGGTGGGTGAGGAAGTATTCATAGGCACAGTTGATCCTTCCTTTGGCCATGGGCTATGGAGACCTCAACCAGGGGTGAGAAAGAGAACAACAAAACACATGGTAGGTAAATGTGTATTTAGTTTCCTATTGTTGCCACAATAAATTACCACTAATTCCATAGCTTAAAATACAAGTTTATTGTCCTACGTTGGGAAGTCAGAAGTCCTAACTAACATCCAGGTGTTGGTAGGGCAGCATTCTTTTCTGGAGGCTCTAGCCGGGTATCCTTTCCTTGCCTCTTCCCACTTCTAGAGTAGTAGCCACAGACTGTTATGTTCCAATGGGAAAGAACTAACCAATCAAAAAAAATAATAATAATAAAACCATACTTGGGTGCCTCCTGTGGCTCAAAGGAGTAGGGCGCTGGCCCCATATGCCGGAAATGGCAGGTTCAAATCCAGCCCCAGCCAAAAACTGGAAAAAAAAAAAAAAAGCCATCCATATTATGTGTATATGTGTGTGTGTGTGTGTGTGTGTGTGTGTGTGTCAAGTGGTGACAGATGCTGTATTTGTTTCCTTAGGCTGTTGTAACAATGTACCACAAATTTAGGTGGCTTGAAACAGCAGATATTTATTCTCGCAAAGTTTTGAAAGCTGGAAGCCCAAAGTCAATGTGTCAGCCAGGGCCATATTTCCCCTGAAGGCTCCGAGAAGGCTCCTTGCTTGGCTCCTGCTGCCGCTGGGGCCCACACTCATGGCGTTCCTTGGCTTGCCCCACATCGCTGCAGTGTCTGCTTCTGTGGTCCCAGGCCTTCCCCCGTGTGTGGATCCCCAGGTGTCCTCTCTTCTGATAAAGACACCGGTCCTATTGGATTTAGGGCCCACCCTAATCAGGTATCACTTTCTCTTAACTAATTACATCCTTCAAGAGCCTATTTCTAAATAAGGTCATGCTGTGAGGTTCTGGGTGGACGTGAATTCCGTGGGGACACTGTTCAACCCCCCACAACTGGTATGAAGGAAAACAAAGCTAAGTGAGGAAATAGAACACAGGGTGACACCATTTAAATAGGGCGGCAACGTGTGCAGGAGGCGTGTAAGTGGGGGGGGCACACCCAGGTGGGGGCAAAGAAGTGCAGAGGGGGAGCCTGGAGCCTGTTAGGGCTTCACAGGACAGTCAGAGAGCAGTATGGCTGCAGCAGGAGGGCCATCAAGCGCTGAGGACATGGGAGTGGAGCCAGAGAGGTCCCCAGGAGATGGATCCCTATTGCCTGGGAGACCATGGTGGGGTTTTGGAGTTAGCTACCTCCCAGAAGTTTTGTGGGGGTGAGGTGAGGTACACTATTTGGTAAGCATTTGAGAGTACCTAGCAAAAGTAGGTGTGTGGAAAAAGTTAGCTCTCTGCCCCTTTGCCCTTCGCTATCCCAGCCCTGGGCCAGCACCTGAAGACGGTTCTCTGTGCCTTCAGTTTGACTGGCTTCTACTGAGATATTCTTTTCTATTTAACTGGTTACTTAATATGGGATGTGACACTTTCCATGGCTTAAGGGATCCCATTTCAGGGGTTGTATCAGACGAACTCCATCAAGGGACCTTTAGCATGGAGAATGTCTGCTAAGCCACCTGTGGGGCAAGTACTGTGACTGGATTGGAGCTGAGCCCCTCTCCTGCGCCCCGTCCTTACCTTCTCATCTCTGAAGACCCTCAGTGGACACTGCGGGAGAGCACAGCTTGATTCTAGAGAAGCCTCTTTGGTCTTCTCTTGCTAAAGTGGCCCCATTATTGGCCTAAGTTAATAGCCTCTGAGTGTTTATGTATCATTTAAAACAGTGGTTCTCAACCTTCCTAATGCCTCGACCCTTTAATACAGTTCCTCATGTTGTGGTGACCCCCAACCATAAAATTATTTTCCTTGCTACTTCATAACTGTAATTGTGCTACTGTCATGAATCATACTGTAAATATCTGATATGCAGGATGGTCTTAGGTGACCCCTGTGAAAGGGTCGTTCGACCCACAGGTTGAGAACTGCTGATTTAAAATATCTTACTGTAGTCCTTTTTGTTGGAAAAGCATTTGAATGAGACAAGGAAGTGTGAGATCACTTTGTGTCTGAGTACCTTCCCCCACAGTTGTGGTCTTCATCTATCCCCAGGACTGTTTATCAAGCAACATAAATATTTGCAAATTTCTATTTAATCTGTGTCAGTTTATTGCCCCCTATTTGTCTACACAGGATGCATTTTAGAATGATGTTTCCACTGTTTGCTGCATCACAGAATAATGTGTTTGGGAGAGTAGGAGTGTGATAGTGGTGTTGGGGGCACTCATGCTGTGCCCCAGAAGCTCTGACCATGAGGACTCAGGAGTACGGTTAGGACTATTAGTTTGGGTAATGCTTTGGGAGAAACCAATAAATATACCGGCAAAAAATTCCTGCCAGCCAGGTTCTTTGTGGGTGTTGTTAATGGACTTGTGTAAACTTTTTGAATTCTGAATTGATTCCCTTCTTCTATGTGTACCTCTGATGTGTCTGCGACAGAAATGTCTGGAAGGCAGCAATAACTCCCACAGGCCAATGGGAAAATTCAGCCTTACAGTGTTAAGATGGGCTTTTGAAAGATACCAAACCAGACGTTTCTGTTGGTCTTGCATCTGTGTGGAGGGTGTAGAAATGTATAGCACCCTCTACGCTAGAAAGAGAAAATGAGAAAACAAGTTTGTGGAGGGATGAGGGAACATTTGCTACCAATTATACTTTCAGTCCCGAAGCCAAGCCGTGAAGTCGACTCAGCAAAATGAAACGATGACTCTCGCACCCACTTTGCTTTCATCTGAAGTTGAGACTTAGCATAACATTTGGTATTTTGAATGTAGCGTTTGACGTGCCAGGAAGAGCAAGTGGCCTCGTGTTGTTTGTTTTCCTGCGCTTCCGTCTTGTTTGGGGCGTCCAAAGTACCATAGCCTATGACAGGCAGCTGACCCCCGGGCAAGTGCAGCCAGAAGGAAAATCCCAGCCAAGCCGTGAACTTTAGTTCAAATGCTCATCTCTGACAGACAATGCCATCCCTTGTGTGGACAAAAAACAGGGACAGAGCTTTGTATGGGAATGGTAATGACAATATGCCCTAAGATTCACTTTCTTATTAATGCAGGGTTTGTGCTACTGTGCCATGAAAGACAACTGTGTATTTACTGAAAACAGGGTCATATTCATTGTGTGGTGTCCTGGAAAAATACAAGATCTTACCAAAACTCAAAACCTTTAGTTGTAAAAAGAAAAAAAAATCAAGTCTCATTAAAGGGTTGAATTTATCTCCTAGGTTAGAATACCCTGTTTAGAAATTTTTCATTGTTTATTCTAATGATCTGGGCCTTGATGACCCCCTGAGCATGTGACCTTGATCATTACTCCCTACCCCTTCATGAAATGCCCATTCCCTTGGGTTACTTGGCTGATTTCTTCAGGGAGGCTCCTGCTCTCCTGATACTCTGAACCGCACTTATACGACCTTTGCCTCAAAGCCCTCTTCTCTTGTTTCTCAACATCGTCTTTCTTTCAAAGCAATTTCTCTTCCAGTTTAAATAATTACAAAATCTCTCCTGCAAACCCTGTCTTGCCTCCTGAGCTCTGGTTTCCCTTTCTGATCCCCTGACTGAATATCTTGCTTTTCCTGCAAATGAAACTGGATTTTAAAGCCACCTGGTTTCCCCCGTACCCCCTTCCAATAAAAATATGGTTCTGATTTTTAAATTTAATTTTTTGCATCAACATTACACATCCACATTATTTCATGAATCCAGTGGGTTTATTTCAGATGTTGGCAGTTACCTGTCTCCTATTTCCTTCTCCTTAGAGGCAAGAGCTGCCCGCACTTTTAACTGTTTGGTGTTTCTTAGCCGCCTGTCTCCATTGGTACCGTGTGCAGCTTTCCACATTAGGTATCATCCTTCAGCCCACCAGCACCTGTGTCCACTCTGTCCACTCATCCTCCCCAAATCATTAAATCATAAGTTTAGATTAAAAGGTTAGATCAAAAACATTTTTTTTTTTTGGAGGCAGAGTCTCTCTTGCCCAGGGTAGATTGCTATAGCTCACAGGAACCTCATACTCCTGGGCTCATGTAATCCTCTTATCTCGGCCTCTGGGTATGGGCCGTGCTACTACACCCAGCTAATTTTTTTCTATTTTTAGTAGAGACGGAGTCTTGTTCGTGCAGGCTGGTCTTGAACTCTTGAACTCAAGCAATCCTCCAGCCTTGACCTCCTAGAATGCTAGGATTACAGTGTGAGCCACTGCACCTGGCCTGGTTAAATCAGTTTTTAACAGTTATTTTGATGGTGTAACTCCATACATCTATTTATTTCCAGGACTATGTTTCCTTTCTCTTAAAATGTTGTTTTCCCTGAAGTGGCTCATTTTCTTGGGTTTTCACTTGTACTTATTGCTAATTAAGCCCCAAACTCTTCACTGGACAAGCAAATATATTCTCATTGTGTTAGAACCCACCAGATATTTTATGAATTTTATCTGTGGAAGCATCTGCCAGGCACCTTCTGAGCTGCTCTATCACAGGCAGAGTTGTCCTTTAGGCCTGGGGCACAGCTCCCATTTGGGGTTCTCCCTTTACCACCAACTTGGAGATTATCTTCCCTTATCTTGAGTTAGGGTCTGTGTTTCCTGGCTCCCGGAGCTTCCTGTTTCTTGGCATATTCTTTTTGTTTGGCTGGAGCAAATTCTCCAGTAGCTTCCCAAGAAAGAGACTATAACAGGTAAAGTTTACGAGACCTCAAATATCTGAAAAGGTATCTTTATTTTACCCTAACTCTTTTTCATTTGTTTAATTAGTTAATTTCTACGCTAACTTATTTATTTATTTATTTTTTTGAGACGGAGCCTCAAGCTATCCCCCTGGGTAGAGTGCCATGGCATCACAGCTCACAGCAACCTCCAACTCCTGGGCTCAGGCGAGTCCCCTGCCTCCACCTCCCAAGCAGCTGGGACCACAGGTGCCCGCCACAACACCCGGCCATTTCTTGGTTGCAGCCATCATTGTTGTTTGGCAGGCCCGGGCTGGGGATTCGAACCCGCCACCCTAGGTGTATGTGGCTGGCGCCCTAGCCGATGGAACCACAGGCACCGAGCCTCTACCCTAACTTATAACTAGTTCTTTGACCAAGTATAGAATTCTACGTTGGGAATCATTTTTTTCAGAAATAGGAGGTATGTTCCATTATCTGGGGCTCTTGAGAAGCGTAAAGCAATTCTAATTCCTTGGACTTTGAATATAATTTGTTTCTTTACTTATGAAAGCTTTAGGATCTTTTTCCTTGTACTTAATGTTCTAGAATTTCATGATGATATGCCTTGATGTAGAGCTATCTTTTTATCTACCGTGCTGAGGACTTGGTGTGCCCTGATGACCTAGGAACTTACATCCTTTAATTTTAGAAACTTAACTTTCATGATTTGTGTTTCCTGTTATTTGGATATTAATGCTTCTCTAATTTTCTTCTGTGCTTTATCTGATTTCCTCAACTTTCTGCCTAAACTTTCTATTGCAGTTTTCATTTTTTCTATCCTGTTTCATTTCAAAAAGCTCTTGTAATTGTTTCATGCAGGTTATATTTTCTCTTTTCTGAAGACAGTGAGTAGTTTTAAAAAGTCTGTCTCCATCCAGTTGCCTTTTCCAGCTTGTTCCCATCCTCTTGATAAAAGTTCTCATCAGACTTGATTCTCAGATGTCTGTCTGTGGTTGGGGTGAAGCTGGGTCAGCTTTGCCACCGAGCACCCCAGCTGGGCTGTGCTTAGGTATTGGGGGGGAGGCTTGTTGGAGACCCCTGAAAAGGATCTTTCATGAACACTGTAAGTTTGGCTGCCAGAGTTCCAGGCAGGGCCATTGCAAGTCCATGCCAGATCTTTGTGAAAATTAGGACAAAGCACCTTCAGCCCTGCAGGAGCAGGGTTGGTGATCAGAGGCACCTTCAGGAGAATGTGGAAAAGGGGCACCTTCCTCTGGGCACACCCTGCACAGGACACGTGACTGGAGAGCAGAGCTGAGCCTCAGCCCCACTCACCCCTTCAGCCAGATGCCCTGTGCAGGGAAAAGTGCATGACAGCTCTGGGCCTAAGGGCTGGGGGAGGCAGGGGGAGGAAAGGAGCAGAGGATGTAAAATGTCACTTTAATTCCCCTGTTCTCAGCACAGTAACTCCAACTTCCATTGTGTTTACAGTTCCTCATACCAAAACCTTGATGTCATCCGCTTTGACAAGAGAGCTAACTCTGAAGGACAGTTTTTTCCAGAAGGTAAAGAGCATCTGAGATCTAGTGATGTAATTGCTCCGATCTGCAGCTTCCTCTTTTTAACCCCACTCTCACTCCCATTTCCAGTCCCTGCATCCTGGGGAGGTTCTGCATTATAAACGGGGCTGCTCCTCGGCTTTCCCCACTGCTGGCTCAGACCTCAGTCTTCTTGATTCCATGACTCAGTCACCGCTCACTGACGCTTCAGGGATTGCTGTGCTTTTTCCTATTTATCTCTATTTTTTTTAATTTTAAAAAACCAATTTATTGAGGTATAATGACATGTAAAAACCTGCATGTATTTCACGGATACAACTTATCCCCACAGGTTCGGGGATAACTGTGCATCTGTGAAACCATCACCACTAACAAGACCACAGATATATCCAAACCTCTGAGTTTCCTTTCACCGTGTGTGTGTGTGTGTGTGTGTGTATGGATTGATTGATTTTTTTTTTTTTTTTTGAGACAGAGTCTCTACCCTGGGTAGAGTGTGATGGCATTGAAGCTCACAGCAACCTCAAACTCCTGGGCTTGAGCAATACTTTTGCCTCAGCTTTCCCAGTAGCTGGGACTACAGGTGTCAGCCACAGTTCCCAGCTAGTTTTTCTGTTTTTAGTAGAGACAGGGTCTTGCTTTTGCTCTTGCTCAGGCTAGTCCTGAACTTGTGAGTTCAAGCAATCTACCTGCTAGGATTATAGGTTTCAGCCACTGCACCTGGCTGTGATTGACTGACTGATTTTTGTGGTAAGATCATTTAAAACAAAATCTACCCTCCTAGAAAATGTTAAGCACACAAGACAGTATTGTGAACTATAGTTCACAATATATAACACATATATATGTTCACTATATAACACATCTGTTATACTATGCACATAACAGATCTCCAAAGATGAATTAAAAGTTGCATAAGCTGAACCTTTGTATCCTTTGACCATCACCTCCTCTTCCCTTCCTCTCTCCAGCCCCTGGCAGTCACCATTCTACTCTCTACTTCTATAAGTTTGACTATTTTAAGGCCGGGGGCAGTGGCTCATGCCTACAATCCAAGAACTCTGGGAGGCCAAAGCGGGTGGATTGCTTGACCTCAGGAATCAGAGACCAGCCGGGGCAAGAGTGAGACCCGTCTCTAAAAATAGCTGGGTGTTATGACAGGCACCTGTACTCCCAGCTACTTGGGAAGCTGAGGCAAGAGGATCACTTGAGCCCAAGAGTTTGAGGTGGCTGTGAGCTATGATGCCACAGCATGTTACTAAAGGCAAAAAAGTGATACTGTGTCTCAAAAGAAAAAAAAGTACAAGTTTGACTGTTCTAGATTCCACATATGTGAGAGATCCTGTGGTATTTGTCTTTCTGTGTTTGGCTTATTTCCCTTAGCTTGATGTTTTCTAGGTCCATCCATGATGGCAGAATACCTTCTTCTTTTATTTATCAATTAATTTTTTTTTTGAGATAGGGTCTCACTCTATTCTGTTCCCCAGGCTAGAGTGCAGTAGCATGATCATAGCTCACTGCAGCCTCCATCTCCTGGGCATGAATGATCCTCCTGCTCAAGCCTCCCAAATAGCTGGGACTACAGGTGCATGCCACCAGGCCTGGCTAATTTTTAGTTTTTATAGAGATGTGGGCTTGCTGTGTTGCCCAGACTGGTCTCGAACTCCTGGCCTCAAGTCATCCTCCCACCTCGGCCTCCCAAAATGCTGGGATTACATGTGTAAGCCACCACGCCTGGCCTTTCCTTCATTTTATAAGACAATAATCGTATGTTATATGCATGTACTTTTCATTTATCCATTTATTTGCTGATGAACATTTAGATTGTTTCCATATCTTGGTGATTTTTCTATGTTTTTAGAAAGGCCACTGTCATTTAATGAGTTTTTTGAGAGAGTAGAGTTAAATAAATAATTTCAGTTGGCTTCCTTTAATCAGATTTTTTTTTTTTTTAACAAAAAGGCTCTTCATTTTGGAAGTTATATATAAGATAACTTTATGACTTTTGTTTTCCCAATAGTTTCTTTCTTATATTTGTCCTTTTCCATTTCTTCCCGGTCTTTTCATAATCTTTCACCAGGCTCAGTATGGTGGTAACTGCTTTAGGCACAAATATACACCTGTGGACAGTTGTACTATTAGATACTGTACTGTTAAATCATGCTAACCATGTTAAATCAGGTACATGTTAAATCATGCATTCAGTGCAGTTTGCTAACTTTTGTACTGACCTTGAATGACTTGGGATTTTGACTTTACAAAGGGAAAGAGAAAAACATAATCTTCCTACTAATGGGTGACGATGCACTGAATTGCCTTTTATGATTTTTCTAGGCAAGAAGACACAAAGGGATTGAATTCTATTCAGCCTCACATGGGAAGATTTCTGATTTTGTATTGGTGCACTTGATCAGCCAGCAAGAAAAATGCTGCAGTCAAGGGATCCTAGACTTTTATAGATGAGAGAGTGAACTCCTGAGAGATGAACATTAAGTTAGCCTTATGCTCTGCCAGAACCTCTTCCACTTGACACGAGGGACTTCTCCTTGTCCTCCAGAACTCAGCTCCTTTAGGAAGCCTGCCTTCACCACCAGCCCCCTTTCCTCCTAGGTTACTTCAGGGATCGGAACGAGACACTCCCCAAACAACTGGTTCTTACCTCTGTCAGTGATGAGAACATCTTTTTCCAACATGATACAAATAAATTCTGATTCTTTGGCTCCCTTCAAATTTGACAGTACTTCTACTAAAACCACTACTCTCTTTCAGAAAATTATATTCTCTACAGTTGGCAAAGCTGCAGCTGTCCTTAGGTATGATCTAGTCCCAAGGATACACTGTAATCACTTTGAACTTGGGTAGTTTTCAGGTCTCTGTAGTCATGGAGTAAGTCTTACTCCACTGTAGTAAGGTCTTTTTGTGAAAATGTCTACTTTCAATGATTTTTATTTTCAAAAATTTTATTTTGCTTTATTAACTGCCCATCTTCTGATTTTGTTTGTCACTTACCTACTTCCCAGAGCTGTTGGAGGTAACAGGTAGGATGATGTCCATGAGAGGACTGTTAACAGGAATGTTAATCTATTATTTTATTTATATTATTATTTTAGGTAAATTCGGTGATTCTCAACCTGTGGGTTGTGACCCACAGGAATTGTATTAAAGGGGCGTGCCATTAGGAAGGTTGAGAACCACTGGGTTAATTTGAGGGTACAAAGAATTAGGTTACAATGTTTGCACTTGTTAGATAGAGTCCCTCTTATAATTGCGTCCCGCCCTCAAGAGGTGTGCCATCTGCCCTAACATTGTGCCCATTAAGTGGGAACACACCCATCCCCCTCCCTCCTCTCCTCTCCCCACTCCCCTGTTCCCCAAATGTTGACCTATTAAGGTGTTGTTTTTTCAGAACATCCTCGTCTTTGTTTATGGTCCAGCCTGTAAAAAAGTTTGATGAATTAGGAATTAATCTGGAAAAATTCTATAATTTAATATCTTTAACTTGAGTGCAAGTTATCCCTGCCTCTATCTAGCTGTACATATACTATATATAACAACAAGAGTGTTGTTCATTTTTTCTTTTTTGCTTCCATTTTTTTTGTAGGGCTTTTAAAATTTTTCATTTGAAAGTGCCTGTTTCCCCTCCAAATATTAATGAACAAATCAAGCTTGTTCATGCTGCTCATCCTATAGAGAAATTACAATCATTCTGCAACTAATTAATTTGAAATAGAACTGAAGTAGGTTGTAGATGCCATAAAATACTATAAATCAGTTATTGTTATTTCTAGAAATTCTGTGTAGTTCTCTCTCCCTGAGTCTTTTAATCTTAGATTATGGGTCTTAACTTTTTCTATTTTTTCTTGAATGCATTAACCAAAACTTGTTTTTTCTCCTTGTGTGTGGTATCACTGTTAATTATAAATATTATCAATCAACATTGATTAATGGTATTTACATACTTACATTTACTTAGGGAAAAAATAAACATGAGCTTTCCCACACTGTTATCATTGGGTGCTCTTTGCCTGATTTAAGTCTAACATGCATTGATTTCACAGTTAAGGTTTACAGTTTCAAACGCCAGAGGCAGATTAGGTCATAATTCTAGAATATCTATGTTAATACTAAAGCGTCAGAATACAGAAAAAGTACAATTAGAAAATTGCTGTTTGTTTTTTGCAATATTCTAGGGTCAAAAAACCTTTCTTACTGTCATATTTTAAGTTGTTGCTATTTCTTAATTTTAAAAAACTGTATATCTAGCCAGCAACGGTGGTAATCCTAGCACTCTGGGAGACCGAGGTGGGTGGATAGCTTGAACTCACATGTTTGAGACCAGCCTGAGCAAAAAGTGAGACCCCATCTCTACTAAAAATAGAAAAATTGAGGCAAAAGGATCACTTGAGCCCAAGAGTTGAAGGTTTCTGTGAGCTATGATGCTGTGGCACTCTACCCTGGGCGACAGCTTGAGAATCTGTCTCAGAACAAAACAAAACTGTTTATCTACTATCCCAGTTCAGTGGAGTAATCAGTCCATCCTCCCCTTCTTCCTCCTTCCCCCACTTTTGCTGCCTCCCTGCTTCTCTCCCTTCCCAAATTGTGTGATTCTCAAGGATAGGACCACATTCTAGTTTGAGAAATTCATTTTTATTGGGGACTTAAGCACATCTATTTTTACAGAGCCAAGGGAGCAACGTGGATTGATACATGGGCATCAATCCCCAAGATTCAAGAGGGGATGATCTATGGAAGCTGCGGTCATCACTTTATTTCTCAGACTTAGCAAAGTGCCTGACACATAGCAGATGCTCAATAAAACTTTCTTGAAGAATTTGTCTGCATCAATGGACCATCAGAATTTGGATCATGACATTGTATTGCCTGAAGGTGATGAATATGACTCACTTTAAGTCCAGATCTGTAGCCTCACATGGAGCTCAAACAAGGGGAGACAGGTCCTGGTCCGTATGCTCAGAACATTTATCTTCGAGAAAACATGTAGGAATTAAGATTCCTGGACATAGTTACAAGGTCAATGCCATTTTATTTCCTCTTTCAGATTTTGCTGTCTCTTTTGGCATTGTCCACATATATGCACCATTGCTTTGTTCTTCCCTGGGTCTACTTTCCCTACCCAACACTCCACCTGTCTCCTATCTCATGAGTCCAGAGCTGAATTTTATGTAATGGATATGTTAAACAAATCCGTGTTCTCATGTCCTTAAAAAACAAAAAGGCAAAACATTTCACTGAAATTCTTGTTTAAGGATTTCATAAACTTTCCCACTTATATACCACAAGCTGGATAAATAAACAAAATATTTACCAGTATGCCAGAAGCCTCTTCTGATCACAACCTATGTCAAAGATAACTCCTATTCTGACTTCCATCCTAATGGATGTGTCTATTCTTTTTGCAAATTGCATCAAAATGTACATAACATAAAATTTACTGTCTTAACCATTTTAAAATGTACAGTTCAGTAATGTTAAGTATATTCACATTGTTGTGCAACCAATTCCAGAACTTTTTTTCATCTTGTAAAACTCAAACCCTGTCCATTAAACTCCTCACTTCTGCCTCCTCCACCCAGCCCCTGACAACCACCATTCTGCTTTCTTTCTCTATATGAATTTGACTATTCTAGGCACCATGTGTAAGTGGAGTCATATAGCAGTTGCCTTTTTTGTGATTGGCTTATTTCATATTCTTGCCTATTTCTTAAACTTGATTCCCATGCGTGGGATCATACACTATGGGCTCTTTTTTCTCTTTTCAACATAATCCTATTATGATTCATCTGTGTTACTGCATGTTTCATTGTTTATTTATTTATTTATTTATTTATTTATTTATTTATTTATTTATTTTGAGACAGAATCTCACTCTGTCACCTGAGCTAGACTGTTGTGGCATTAGCCTAGCTCACAGTAATCTCAAATTCCTGGGCTCAATTGCTCTTTCTACCTCAGCCTCCTAAGTAGCTGAGACTATAGGCACCCACTGCAATACTTGGCTATTTTTCCATTTTTAGTAGAGATGGGATCTCATTCTTGCTCAGGCTGGTCTCTAATTCCTGAGCTCCAATGATGCTCCCACCTTGGCCTCCCTGAGTGCTGAGATTATAGACATGAGCCACTGCCCTCGAGCTGTTTGATTGGTTTGTTCTTTATTATTGCTATGTAGTGTTCCATCTTATAATCATATGCTACAATCTATTTCATCATTCTCCTGTTGATAGGCATTTGGGTTATTTTCCAATTTTGGCTATTTATGAATGAAGCTGCTGTGCACATTCATATATTTGTACATATCTTTTGGTGGAAACATTTACTCATTTATTTTGTGTATCATACTTGGGAGTGGAATTTCTGGGCTATTTGGTAGGCATATGTTTATCCGTATTAGATATTGCCAAACCATTTTCCAGAGTGGAATACATGAGAATTCTAGTTGTAATTATCATTGTTCTGTCACTCTTTTAATTTTAGTCCTTTAAAGATGTACATGGGTATCTTATGGCACGTTAATTTACATTTTCCTCGTTAAGTAATGATGGTGAGTACTTTTTCACACACTATTTACTTTTTGGTATCTTCTTTTGTGTAATGCCTTCTGTTTAAGTTTTTGTTTGGCCTATTTTGAAAGGATTAGCTTGTTATTGTTGAAAAAGATATATATGTTCAGAATATAAATCCTTTTCTCCCATTTTTACTCTCTTCATGATGCCTTCTGATGAGAAGACATTCTTAATGTTAAAAAAGCCGAATTCATCATTTTTTCTTTTATGTTAGAGAGTTTTCTTGTCTTAAGACGTTTGCCTACTCCAAGGTCACTTTCAGCAGTTTTGTTATTTTATCTTTCACATTTAGATCTCAGACCCAACTCAAATTGATTTTGTGGTATGGTGCCCCATAATATTTTAATTGTCACCTAAGACTGGTGAGCTTTCTCTGACTCTCAAAGATCTTGCTCCTCCCATCTCTTAATGTGGCCATTTTAATTTGGGCTGTGGAGACGTTTTTGGGGAATAAGGGCTTTCTTGTTAAGTCACATCTCCTTAAGCTTTCACAGCTTTGAATAAATCTATGCCCAATCTTTTTCTAGGACAATTGTAATTTATAAACATGTCACCAATGTGCAAAAATTATAACTTGCTTAAAGTTAAGGGACAATCTGGCCGAGCTCGGTGACTCATGACTGCAATCCTAGCACTCCGGGAGGCTGAGGAGACTCATGCCCATGTCTGGCAGCAACTGTCGGTCGCATAGCCCCTTCTTGAGTCCTGACACCTTGTTTGCCTATAGGGCTTTGCAGGAGAGACATCTTAGCAAGTGTGCCAGGCCCCCAAACTACTTTGAACGCTGACAGGAAGCAAATCTGAGGCTATCAGGACCCAAGAAGGAGATGTGCGGCTGGTAGGTGCTGCCAGACACAGGCAGGATCTCTCAGTGCAGAGGCTCTGTCCCTCTTTGGTTCAGCACCAGATGCCACCGAGCACACATTTACCTGGAACAAGGGCTGGGGGCTCAGTGGTGGCAGAAGCACTGTGTGCTTCTCCAAAGTCCCACCACAGACCTCACCTGGGTTTATTCCAAGAGCCACACCCAGGGGGAATCTCAGGAGGATGGCCATGGCCTGGGGACTTTGCACTGTCCCTGTTTCCTTCCGCTCCGGCTCCTGCACACTCGGCTAACACCAGACCGCTTCACCTTCTCGGTTCAGGCCTAAGGGAAGTTTCATCTCTCTGACCAGGAGACAGAGTGACTCTGGGAGATTCACAAATGGCTTGTTTGGAAAGAATCTGCTCGTGTGGAAGAGGAGCAGTAAGGCACAAAGGGGTCAGTGAAGGGACACCAGAGAGCCACTTCTGGTCATCCCAGCACCCTGGCTGTGGGGCTGGGGTTATGCCTGGACAGGAGGAGATGAAGATAACTCACAGTTACATGACTCACAGAAACATGTCACCATGTTTCCTCCCCCGCTAGACGAACCAGTTCTGGAAGGTTCACTTGTTGCATTATTTATTTATCTTAAACCAAAATACATTTTTAAAAGCTCCCCCTCCCCCCGCCAGGCCCCACAAATCTCCAAACTCTTTCCTGGAATTTCTAGGAGCAAATGAAACAAAACCATCTCACATAATTGTCATCAGAAAGTGTGATGGTGGTTAAGTCTCCTGGCTTCTAAAGCAAGGGAGGGGCAGCTGTCGGGGCGGCCTCTTGCTGCCCTGAAGCAGGGAAGAGCCCCTTACCCTGAGCCTGGTGTTTCAGTCACGTTCACTGGCTTGGCCCTGACACCTGGGTCCAGTGCTCAAGCACTCTCACCCTTCTACCCATTTTTAACATAACAGTGCAAAGGAGTGTGGAGCAACCTGGAAAAAGAAACCATAATAAAAAACAAAAACAAAAATGCCCCTCTCATGGAGGCTGGGTTGGCTCCATGTTACCCAAACACTAGGTGGTAGGTCACCAGATTTGGAGCCCTAATCTTGCTGTCAGGAAGTTTGGGTTTCTATCTTTACTTTGCCCCTTACTAGCTGTGTGACTTTAGAGAAGTTACGGTATTTTTCTGTGCTCTTCTTTGAAATGGGAATCGGGGCGGCGCCTGTGGCTCAATGGGTGGGGCGTCAGCCCCAAATACTGAGGGTGGCGGGTTTGAACCCAGCCCCAGCCAAACTGCAACAACAAACAACAACAAAAAAAAAACAGCTGGGCATTGTGGCGGGCCCCTGTAGTCAAGAAAGGAAAGAAAGAAAGAGGAATCAGGTTGGGCATAGAGGCTCACACCTGTAATCCCAGCACTTTGGGAGGCCAAGGTGAAAGGACCCTTTGAGGCCAGGAGTTTGAGACTAGCTTGGGCAATGTAGCAAGACTATGTCTCTATAAGAAAATTTTTAAAAATTACCTGGGCTTGGTGATGGGCACCTGTAGTTCCAGCTACTTAGGAGGCTGAAGCAGGAGGATCACTTCAGCCCAGGAGTTTATTTCTAAGCTATGAAACTATGATTGTGGCATTGCATTCCAGGCAGGATGGCAGAGCAAGACCCCCATCTCAACAAATAAAATAAAATAAAATGGAACTGTATGTAACTTCCAAAGGGGCCAAGGCATTAAGTTAGAGCATATACCTGAGGGCTCTGGCCAATTACCTGAAATAAGCTGCTGGATAAAATACAGCATATCTACTTAAACTTAATTTCAGATAAATAAAATGTTTTTCTTATAAGTTTATCCAAATATTATAAAAACCGAGCATGCTTTATTTTTACTTTCTAAATCTGACCCCCCTACCCTGGCCTATTACAGGCATTTGGTAATTGTTTCCTCATTTTGACTTCCTCATAAACTCATCTAAAAAGGGCTTCAGACACTGATTTAAATATTGCTAAGTTGTGGTTTGAAGGATGAGGAGATAAGGAAAGATGACAGTGGCTAAGTGGCTATAATCGTATCCTTCCTTCTACAAGCAGAACAGCAAACACAACAATAGTATAAAAATACAGAAGGCCAAAGTAGTTTCCTGCCTGATTGCCAGTTCTTTCCCCTTTTGGAGATTCTACATAAATTATTCTTCTTCCAAATAATGCATTTTTGTCTAGAAATTTTTAACTATGTTTATGGTGAGTTTTTAACATGGAGAAGTATTTATGGCATAGTCATAAGTGAGAAAAGCAGGATGAAAAATTATAGCTACATTATGATCTCTATTACATTAAAATCCATAGAAAAAATGTGAGGAAATATGTGAAAATAACTCCTTGTCATGGGTTTTTTTTTTGGTTCATCCCTGAATCTTTATATCTTCCAACCTTGTCCAAACTTCTTATAATTAACTTCTTACTCTTATAATTAATTAAGCTTTTGCTTACATTATGTCAGATTACGATTTATCAATTGTCTTACATTATGAATAAAATTCTAAATGAATGAACCAAGTTGTAGGAAACATAACTTTAAACTCTTAAGAACGGATAGACTGGCTGGACATGGAGGCTCATGCCTGTCATCTTAGCACTTTGGGAGGCAGAGGCGGGTGGATTGCTTGAGTTCACGAGTTGGAGACCAGCCTGAGCAAGAGCAAGACCCCATCTCTAAAAAATAGGCATTGTAGAAGATGTTTATAGTCCCAGCTACTTGGGAGGCTGAGGCAAGAGAATAGTTTGAGCCCAGGAGTTTGAGGTTGCAGTGAACTGTAACACCATGGCCGTCTACTGAAGGTGACAAAGTAAGACTCTGTCTCAAAAAAAAAAAAAAGAAAAAAAAAGATCATAAAAATTCAGGTTGTAACAAAACCATACAGAAAAATATCTTTGTTACGAAATATAACATAAACTGGAAATTGTAGGAAAAAAAGAATGTTCAGCTGAGCATATTTTTATAAAACAGAGACCCAGGTAACCAGGGCGGTAACAAAATAGAGCTTTGCCACTGTCCCTTAATGAAGCCCCAAGTTCTCTTCCCAGTCACAACCCTCTCACGTCCCCCCAGTTGGTTTGTGTTATTTACTTCCTTTTCCTTTCATTTCAGTTTTACTACCTAAGTTCCATCCCTAAAAAGTATGGGTGAGTTTGGTTTATTCTTGAATTTGGTATAAATAAAATCATATGCAAGTATTCTGTGTGCCTGGCTTCCTTCACCCAGCATGCTTTTAAGATTCATTCATATCGCTTAGCACTTCATTGTTGTGGCCATGCTAGTATTTTGAGGCAGGACCGTGCTACCCTCTCTCCATCCATGCTACTGTTGATGGGCATTTGGGTTGATTCCATGTTTGGGCATTAGGAAATGCTGCTGCCACCAGCGTCTTTGTCCATGTCTTCTGCACCCACGTACTCCCTGGAGCTCACATTTTATTTTCTTAGAGCTGAACTGACTTTGGGTTAGTGAGATTTATACCCACCCATGGCCATAAAATGAAAAATTGAGAAAGACGCTGGAGCTTGGGAATCTGAAGTGGTGGGTCATCATGAATTAGTTCCTATTCATGACAAATTCATATTTCAAAGGACCGAAGACCCAGCAGTATTCCCACATGTCAGAATAAACCTGCTGTTATTATAAATACATTAAAGAGTATTTTAAATGGCAAGAAACAGTCTTAGAAGTCTTTTATATATCAAATTAATAGGATCTAAATGTAAACATGTCTGCTTTGGGTCTAACAAAACCTATGTCAATATTCCAAATTAGAAAATTTTGCCTCTAGTCAAAGTTAGAAATTTCTTTGAGCCAGAAGAGATTTTAGCAATACTATTTAGTTCTACTACTTCATTACATAAAAATCAGTAAATGAAGGCTCTTTGAAGCCAAATATCTTCCCAAGGTCATATTTAGCTAGTACATATAGAACTAGGACTTCTGACTTTCATCCTTTAATATTACAAAACTTCCCCCAAATATCACATGGGGATACCTTTCAAACTCTGGTGTGTGTAAGAGACCGAAGATGTTATTCTGCTGTGGCCAACATCACTCTGTCGTGTTAATTCACTCACCTGAGCAGGAACCTTTCTTCTTGATTTTCCTGGCATCTTATTTTTACAACAGAGATATGGGAAAATCACAGATATCATTTAGCACTGGGTATGAGGCCATGTTTTGTAATATTTTGATATATACAGCAATAGATGGTTGGAATTTATTAAATTCTTGAAAGTTATAGCTCTGTATTTACCTTCTACTACCTGTTATAATTGGTAGGGTACTAGACATAGCCATTCCTTTGACACTCTAATGCGGTGATGCCCAGTTGCCAGATTGAGATCAGGTACTGGTCTGGGATGGCATTTTTCTTATCTGTGGTGACATGCGAAGAAAAAAAAGGACAAGTTAAAGAGTTTTTCACAAAATTACTTTTGTTCCATTTGAAAGAATCACCTTTTTTTTTTTTTTTTCTCTTTTCCTGTTTTTGGCCAGGGCTGGGTTTGAACCTGCCACCTCTGGTATAGGGGGCCGGAGCCCTACTCGTTTGAGCCACAGGCACTGCCCTGAAGGAATCACCTTTGATGTAGAGATTTGTCTTTCTCACTTTTTGTGTATGTTAAAATGGCCTTTTAAAAATAGTATGTTTGGGCTCAGCGCCTGTGGCTCAAGTGGCTAAGGCGCCAGCCACATACACCAAAGGTGGTGGGTTTGAATCCCCAGCCCGAGCCCGCCAAACAACAATGATGCTGCAACCAAAGGATGGCCAGGCATTGTGGCAGGCACCTGTGGTCCCAGCTACTTGGGAGGCTGAGGCAGGAGACTCGCTTGAGCCCAGGAGTTGGAGGTTGCTGTGAGCTATGATGCCATGGCACTCTACCCAGGGGGATAGCTTGAGGCTCCGTCTCCAAAAAAAAAAAAAAAAGTATGTTTGGCTGAGCATGGTGGCTCATACCTGTAATTGCAGCATTTTGGAAGGCTTTAAGAGGGAGGATCCCTTGAGGTCAAGAGTTTGAGACCAGCCTGAACAACTTAGTAAGACTCTGTCTTTAATAAAAAAAAAATGTATTCTTATGGTATTTATAGTTTAAAAATTTTTTGAAGACAAGGATTGCAACTGTTTTGTTAACTATTATATATTCAGTCCCTTTTATGCTGCCTGCCATATAATAAAGAATCAATAAATATGTAAATAAACACATAAAAGATTAATAAAATTAGTTTGGTTATATGTGTGTGTTAGGAGGATTTTACTAATCCTTGAAATCTAAAAATATGATAAATTTCAAATTGTCACCCCTGAGGAGAGGCAAAACTCTCAGTGTCCTGGGTTGAAGTAGCCCCTGCACATTCTTATCTACCCGGAACCTCAGAAAATAGGGTCACTGCAAATGTAATTAAGTTGAGGTCATGATGGTGGCCCTGACCCAATAACTAGTGTTACTCTAAGAGGGAAATGTGGACACAGAGACATAGGGAGAAGGCCATGTGCAAACAGCAACAGGCAGAGAAGAAAGTGAGGCAGTTATAAACCACCAGATGCTGGCAACCCAGAAACTGGAAAGGCAAAGAAGGATCCAACCCTACTGTGTTTCCCGGAAAATGAGATACTGTCTTATATTTATTTTTTCTCAAGAAGACACACTGGGGCTTATTTTCAGGGGATTTTTTTTTTTGTAGTTTTTTTTTTTTTGGCTGGGGGCTGGGTTTGAACCCACCACCTCTGGCATATGGGGCCGGCGCCCTACTCCTTTGAGCCACAAGCACCACCTGGGATGTCTTATTTTTATTAAGTATAATACAACAATCTACACTGATTCAAATACAGTTAAGTCATCTTCTTCTGGAACCTGACGGGGAGCCAACCTTGTTGGTGGGGCTGGCGCTAGTGATGCGTGAACTCCTTTCCCCTAGCTGTTTGCACATGTGCAATAGGATGCCTGTGACCAGGGTTACCACACCCTACCACCCAAGTGTGAAAGGCTCAGAGAAAGGAGCTGTGGCAGATAAAAGGTATTCCAGTCTTCCTTACTGCTCCCTGAGGAAATGCAGGTAGGGGCTATGCAGATACACTGCATAGCCATGCCCATCACTAGGTCTTATTATTGGGTAGGGCTTATATTTAACAAATGCATAGAAATCCTGCTAGGGCTTATTTTGGGGGTAGGTCTCATTTTTGGGGAAACACGGTAGATACTGAAGAGAGAGAATGGCCCTACCAACACTGTGCTTTTGGACTTCTAACCTCCAGAACTGTGAAGAGATACATTTTTGTTGTTTTGAGTGACTTAGTTCATGGTACTTTGTTATGGCACCTAAGGTACTAGGAGTCTAGATCACAGGATGTGGCAGGGGGACAGTGGGAAAGGATGATATTTCTAGGGACTGATGGTGTCTCCTATAACCTCTCCACTTGAGGCAAGAAAAAAAAGACTACCCCCAAAACCCAACAAAAATAACAACAACAACAAAACCCCACGTTACCCCATGCTGCTTCTTAGGGTATAATTAATGACTGGAAGTATGAGGTAATCATTATCTGTAAGGTACTTTTCTATTTTTATCCATGAGAGAATCAGAAGAAGTACTGTGGGATGACATAAGATATATTTTGGATAGATAGGAATCTTGATGGAAAGAGATATTAGGTGCTGGGGACAGGTTATAATCTAAAATGTTTCTAAAGAGCTTGGGTATAAATTAACTTATAAAATCAATATATTTTAAAATGTATTCATATTGTGGAAGTAGTTAAAACAATTGTATGTGAATTAATTTGTAAGTTAAAGAATAAATGATAATCTGGGAATATTTATAATATGTAATTTGTATATCTAGATTTTCATATATCCCATTGGCTTAAAACAAGAACTGTCTATACAAAAAGAAAAGAGTGGTTGATTTTAACTGAATGTTTATTTTGAAAGAAATGGCTTCATGATGGCAGATATTTTTGTCTATATTATTTACTTAGGGTGAATGATGCCTATGCATAAAAGTTCAGTAAATACCTGTTGAATGAGTGTCCCAGGTAATTTTCATTGTTAGGGGTGGATCTACATGCCTCTATTTCTGGTCTCAAACTTCATTGTTGTGATGCCCAGAACATATGTTTATTTCAGTAAGGGAGGATATAAGAAAGGAGAAAAAGACAAAGAATTATAGGATTACAAAAGGTGCACTAAAATCTGAAATACTATCAAACGATGTCAATAAAGTGGGCTACGAATGATGATAGTAGCAATCTGTGCTTCTGTTAGAATTCAGATCATAAGTTTTATGAAGGAGGAGTAAGATTTTAGAGAGACCATAAGGTCTCATCCTGTTAGTGAACAGGGAACATATTAATTCAGTTTGGCCACCTGGGGCCCATTTAGTGCAGTAGAGCAGTAATTTGCTAAATGGGTCCCTCATAGTAAAAAAGAATGAGTAAACAGTGAGCAATTTAGGCATGGTAAACCACTAGTAGCTCAAGGGATATAAAAATGTGACACTATAATTAGATTTCTTGTTCATAATGTACTAACTAAATGTATTACATTGTATATTGCATCTTTCTGAGTTTATTTCTGGACACAGCTGAGCCCTTGACAATTCAGACTGAAACCATCCCAGCTATCAATTCATGACTCTATTAAAATTCTGACTGCTTTTATTAGGCAAAAACCTACAAAGATGATTTCTTTTATCTTCAATCTAAGGATGCAGACAGGATTAACCTAGATATAGAATACAGCAAGTCAGTTATAAATCACACAGCACAAGGTAAACCGTGGCCATAAATTGAAAATTATGTTCTCTTTTTCTAAACTTAGCTGTGAAAATATTTTAACAAGTTGGCATCGGGATTTACAACTTTTACGTCTGATGTTTCTTTTCAGGATTATCTTTTAGCGTTTTAAGATCAGATTCTTTGAAATGTATGGATAGTCAGAAATGTGGTATCAGATCATACATTTGGAACACTTTAAGGGGGGTGGGCGTTCACGACTTATATGGTTTTCAGATATGGGTGTATTCCCCACTCTACTTTTAAGTGGAGAAGCTGCTATTTCATGGGTCTCTGGAATACATTTGTCTTTTATTGAAATCCTTTCCTTATTCAAGAAGTTGTGTAGTGTGGGTTGGCACAGATGGTCTGGATGATGTTTCACAATACTAGCAAGCTCTATGCACAAGTTTCATAGCTCTTCATCAATTTGTTATTTCAACTACAAGGCTCCAGCTGATCTGGTGTTAAGTGGACTGTCTATCCTATCCTATTCTATTTATTTATTTATTTTCCACTTATTAAGTCATATACACATAGATCATGAATACATTTATGCATATGTGGGGTACAATGTGTTAATTTTTTTATACAATTTGGAGTGCTTACCTCAAAATAATTAATATAGCTTTCACTTCATTTACTTGATTATTGTGTTAATATATTTATGTTCAATACTTGATAGATTTGACTTGTACCCTTGCAATATGCTCCATAGGTGTGGTCCCACCGTTTACTATCCCTCTATCAAACCTCCCTCCTCCCCTCCCTTCCCTTTCCATTTCTCTCCTTCATCCTGGGCTATAGTTGTGATCTATCTTTCATAAGAAAGTGTGAGTAAATATAAATTGGTTTCATTAAAGTACTGAGTACATTGGATACTTCTTCCATTCTTGAGATACTTTACCAAGGAGAATATGTTCCAGCTCCATTCATGTAAAAATGAAAGAAGTAAAGGCTCCATCTTTTTTAAGGCTGCATACTATTCCATGGTATATATACACCACGGTTTATTATCCATTCATGGGTTGATGGGCATTTGGGCTTTTCCCATGAATTGGCAATTATGAATTGAGCTTCAATGAATAATCTGGTGCAAATATCTTTGTTGCAAAGTGATTTTTAGTCTTCTGGATATACTCCTACTAGAGGAATTGCAGGATCAAACAGCAGGTCAATTTTTAGATCCCTGAGTGTTCTCCAAACTTCTTCCAAAAGGAACATATTAGCTTGCATTTCCACCACAGGACTGTCTATTCTTTAGGAACTCTCATTTTCTTTCTCTTTCTCCTCTTACCCCCAAGGTTAGTAACTTCACTGGAGGATTGGGGTAGAACTTGGGAAGGGGACTCCAGTTCTTCTGCTCTTCCGTCCACCCTGATTTTTATTATTCTGCATACAAAGGAATATGCTATCTTTCCAATTATAAACTCTATCCATGAAATCTGGTATATATTCTATATCTCCACCTCATCACACTGTTTTTGTTGAAGTGGGAATGTATTTCCTTTTTCTTTATAATGAGATACTTTAACATTATTCATTATTTCCTGCCCCTCATGCCCCCAACTTAGTATCACGGATCCCTGACACTAAGTCTTTATCTGCCTGGAGTGTATGATGGTTTCCCAACCTCTCCCTGTTCCATTTAATAGCTTTGGATATTAAATTCTCCTAGCGATGTCTTTTGTTCAATTTTTTTCTCCTTGGAGGAGGTGTTTTGGTTATAAATACCTTCAAGGAGTAAACAGAATTCCTAGAAGATAAAAAGGCAGAGCCATAGGGATTATGTTAAGCTAAATGACAGAAACCAGAGGTAGGTTAAGTAAAGTACTGTAATTTCTTAGGGAAGGAGCAATGGTGAGAGAATTTATTTTTTATTATTTTATTTTGTTGTATCTTTTGAGAGTCTTACTCTGTCTCCCAGGCTAGAGTGCAGTCATGTGATCATAATTCACTGCAACCTCCAAATCCTGGGCTCAAGGATCCTCCTGCCTCAGTCTCCCAAGTAGCTGGGACTACTAGACTAGCTAATTAAATTAGCTAGCTACCACACCTAGCTAATTTATTTATTTTTTTGTAGAAATGGGGTCTTCTTTTTGCTCAGATTGGTCTTAACCTCCCGGCTCCTGCTTTGGCTGCCCAAAACACTAGCATTATAGGTATCAGCCATCACACCAAGCCCAGAATTTATGAATAAAAGCTTTCCTAGAGCTTGTTAGCTTTAGCTAAAGAAACATAACTCTAGAAGACAGATAAATCGAGTTAATGCACATTTCTTGATAGAAAATTAAACAGATTTGTAGAAAGTCAACTAAGGAACATAAGAGGTAAAACAATTCCATATTTTAGTACTGAAATTTAACATGTGCCTTGTTTTTTAATCTTACTAAAAGGTGCCTCATAGTTTGTGTTAGGGGATACTGAAGGCAACATATGGGTTAGTGTAGTTGAAATTTATCTTCATTATCATTACCTCTTTGCTTTTTTCTCCCTTCCTTTCAGAGACCAGTCCTTTAACAAGCACACATTTTCATTCACGCCAAAAATTTTCATTCAAAGTTAGGTCTCAATTCTCTGACTTTCTTGATTAGATCAGTTCCTTTTATGTCTATTTCTGTGGCATCTTCTATTTTCCCCTTCTGCATATCCACCTCACTTTGAGTGTCATTCTTCCTAATCTATAAACTCTATGAAGTGGCAGAGACAGTGTATGACTTATTTGATTGCTGTAACACAATGACTGGTACACAATATATGTTTATAATTATTTGTTAAATAGACTTGAATATGTTTTCTCTCTTGGGAGAATTTACAGTCTCCCCAATTTTTTAAAATGTTGCTGTTAAGTGAATTTAAATGGAATAAAAATTAGCTTCATGAGGCCAAGGGGTAAAACTCTAAAAGAAAAAATAGAACATCATCAGGAATTTCAAGAAATATTGAGAAATACTTATTTTTTTGTCCTGGTAGCTTCCTCTATTCCTGTTCAATGAAATTGTATCAATAACGTAAGTACAACTTTCTTTGCTACAAGATCCAGTTGATAATCTTGTTCTCTTCCTCTCTCTTCTCATCCCCAAAGGTTAGTTAACTATTGGGGTTAAAGAAGGCCCTGGATAGCATGTAGTTTAAAACTGTTTAGAAGTTTCACATGTGAAAATCCATATTTATAAAGCAATCAGGGGTAATAGTAATTCACTTAAAAAGGCTTACTAAATTCTGGCCCTATCCTAGCCTACAGTAGTGATTCAACTGACCAAAAAATTGCAGTTTTTCAGGCCACAACTACATAGTACAGTAGAAAATACTTTTTTTCTGGATGTTGAAAGGAAAAAGAACAGAAATAATGTTATTAAAAGAGAATGGAAAAACAGTCCATCTCATATCCCACTATGTCCCACTGCAGCGTTTCTTCTACTTTCCACTGCTTTCCATGTCATTCAGCTAGTTCAAACTTGAAGATCAATGGGAAACAACCAGACCCCAGTCCTTTGCCATTTTCCTTTTAGACACAGGAGAGGAAGAGAATGGGCTCAGGACTGTGATTTTCCGCAAGCACATTCAACGATTGCCTCAGTTACAATTTCCAGACACTGCCTCTCTTCCCCTGCGTTAAAAAGGTGAAAAAAAGTGAGATTGGCTCACTCTGACGGCCAGCGATCTTGTAGTGTTTTGGGTGTGTATTTGTGTCTCATACAATGGACGGAGGTGAGGACCAACGATCTGCGACCTTCGTACTGTTTACAGTCTCTGAAAGCCTTCACTTTCAATTAGCAGGGAAAATAAAACTTATCTAGCCAGCTGGAATGGGTGGGTAAGGTACAAGTTAATGAGTAAGAGCATTCCCAGGCACAGAGTTCAACAGCAGAGGGCACAATGCTCCCTGGCCATGCACTGGTGCTGGCGACGAGGGGCGGAACCTAAGGGCCACTGGGACTTGTAGTTCGCAGTGTTTCCCACAGACACGCCGGCCCTGAATCACAACCACAAACCCCAAGGTGCACCGCGCGCCCCTCTGCTCGCCCCCGCCCCTCTCCAAGGCCAGCTCGGGAACCTCCCGGGGAACGGCCCCTGCCCCGCCCCCGTACGCACGCGTCACGTTTGTTTACCCTGAAGCCCCGCCCCTGTTGTCCCTTGCTCTCCCCACTCCACCCTGAAATGCCGTCATTCTAACGATGCATATTCATGAGGCTCGCGCGGAGCTCCCGCCCTGCCCGCCTCCCGCCTTCCCGCTCCCGGCGCTTGATTAATATTCAATGAGCCCAGCTCCGCGGCTGGTTCGCCGGGGTGAGGTGGGGGAAGCGGGCGGGGCCTGGCTCTGGGGAGCCTGCGACCCGGGCGGGGAGGGCGTGTGTGGGGGGGCGGTGGCGGCGAGGCGGGCGCGCGGGATGGAACACCGAGACACCGACGGAATGCTCCGAATTGCCACATAATCCCCTGGAACGGCCGCGCCGAGCGCCATTGGCTTCTCCTCTCTCTGCGCGCCGCCGCCGTCTCCCACCTTCGCCTCACCTCCTCCCTCTCCGCCCGCTGCCTCCGGAGCTGGGGGGGAAACGCGAAGCCCCACTGCAATGGAGCCCGCCGCCGCGGCCACGGCGCAGCGACTCCCCGAAACCAGCGGGGAGGATCGAGCTTCAGCTCCGGCGGCGGCGGCGGCAGCGACAGCGGCAGCCCTAGCGGCAGCGGCCGGGGGCGGCCGGAGCCCGGCTCTCGCGCTGACCCCGGCGGCCCCGAGCGGCGGGAACGGCGGTGGTGGCGGGGCGCGGGAAGAGGCCCCCGGCGTGGCGCCGCCAGGGCCGCTGCCGGGCAGAGTGGGGGGCACCGGGCGCAGGAGGCGGCGCGGGGTGCCCCAGCCCACCGCCGGCGGGGCTGCCCCTGTGCCTGGGGCGGGCAGCGGCGCCAACTCTCTCCTGCTGAGGAGAGGGCGGCTGAAGAGGAATTTGTCCGCGGCTGCTGCCGCCTCTTCGTCCTCGTCGTCGTCGTCGTCCTCCTCTTCGGCCGCTGCTGCCTCGCATTGCCCCAGCGCCGCTGGCCTCCCCGCCTCCTGCTCGGCCTCGGCTTCGTTGTGCACTCGGAGCCTGGACAGGAAGACACTGCTCCTGAAACATCGGCAAATGCTGCAACTGCAGCCGTCGGACCGGGACTGGGTGAGGCACCAACTCCAGCGGGGCTGCGTGCACGTCTTCGACCGCCACATGGCTTCGACCTACCTGCGCCCGGTGCTCTGCACTTTGGACACCACGGCCGGCGAGGTGGCCGCCCGCCTGCTGCAGCAGGGCCACAAAGGCGGCGGCGTGGTGAAGGTGCTGGGTCAGGGGTCGGGATCCGCCGCCGCCCGTTCGGGCGCTGAGCTACCCCCGGACACCGGCCTCCGGCTCGCGCCGTCGGACCCGCAGGACTTGGAGCCGCAGCCCGTGAGGAGTGCGCTGGCCGCCGTCGGGGGCCCTCCGCGCGCGCCTCCCGCCGACCTGCCTCTGCCGGGCGACGACCGGGGCGGGTGGGCGCGCTGCGCCTCCCGCGCCAGCCCCGCGCCCTCGGACTCCAGCCCCAGCGAGCCGTTCGCCCGGGGCCCTACTTCCCCTCCCGGCACCCCGCGGCCTCTGGATGTTGCGGCCGCCGGCCCGGCCTCCGACACCGAGAGCTTCAGCCTGAGTCCCAGCGCCGAAAGCGTGTCCGACCGGTTGGACCCCTACAGCAGCGGCGGCGGCGGCGGCTCCTCGTCGTCGGACGAGTTGGAGGCCGACCTGGCCCCGGCGGGGGCCCCAGGCCAGCTCCGCCGCCTAGGCCGCCCCTCCCCGGGGTCCCCACCTCGGCCACAGCAGAAAGCCCCGAGAGGTGTCGACGGCCCGGGTGGGGTCGCTCGGGATGGGCCTTGGGGAGAGAAGGCTGCGGTAACTGCGGCCCTGGGTGGCCCCATGTCCATCCCCGGGAGGAGCGGGGCGGCTGCGGAGAAAGCGCCTCCACCGCCCCCGCCGCCCACCCTGTACGTGCAGCTCCACGGAGAGACCACCCGGCGCCTGGAGGCGGATGAGAAGCCGTTGCAGATCCAAAATGACTACCTCTTCCAACTGGGATTTGGGGAGCTGTGGAGGGTGCAGGAGGAAGGCATGGACGCGGAGATTGGCTGCCTCATACGCTTTTATGCAGGTAAGGTAATCACCTGCGCGTTGACAGGTGGGCACAAACATTTCCGAGAGCCGAGGAATGATTTAAATTGCTGGTCTATTTGCCCTACCCAAGAGTGAGTGCGGGTCCTGGTGAGTCTTTGTCTGATACTTCTTTCCAGATTTTCTATACAATCTGTAGTGCTAAATTGAGCAATCTTTAAATCTGTGAGTTTTAGTCAATCTTGAGGGCTCGGAGGTAGGAAAGCAATGTGGAGGAGGTGGCGGGTCACCAGGAAGTACAGGTAGCAGATACTCAATAAAGGTGCTTCCTTCAGGCCTCTTCAGGGCTTGTTGGGTTTCAGGCAGTTTGGGATTTCAGGTAAACTATCACGTGAACGTAATACCGACAGAGGAAAATGAACAACCAAAATGCTCTAGACACCCTTGCTTACGTTTGGCTGTCCAGTTTACCATTCTGGCTGTTAAGTATCTGTCACCGTGATCTGGTTCCTTGTCAACCAGTGCCCCTGTTTGTTCAGCTCTGCCATGTGTATTTGCACACACAGTCCAACTTAGAAACCTGACAAATTAGTCAAATTACTTTAAAACCTTTTTATAAAGTAACCACCTTTCTCCACTGCTTTTTTGCTTTATTTCTGTTTCCTTTGCAAGTTTGAGTTTTCCCTCAAAAATGATTTTGTCTGTCTCATTTCTTTCAGCCTTAGTAGTCAGATCTGACCATTGCAATAGGACTTGCAGTAGGGTTCATAATAAGAATTTATGTGGTTACTGTTTCTTCAGATGTGACCTAAAATCCTCCCATCTTCTTTCAGCACTTGAGCAAATTCTTGACTAGGGGTGAGTAACTAGAATTTCTCTTTTGGCTGAAGACTTGGCGGTACTATGTTAGGGAGCTATAAGTCCTAGTTATTTGTATTTGACCTTAATAAGTAGTTCATAGCCTTTCCTCCTCTGGTGTTAAGCATTATGTTCTTAGTGGTAAGAAATTTTATTTAAAGTCAAGTTAGCATAGCAACATTAAATTAGGAGTGGTAAATCTTTGCCAGCTTTAGGTTTTAGGTTATAGGTGATGGTGGAAAAATAAGCATACTTGTATCTCCATTAATCTGTAGCCATTCTTTCAGATTTAAGATGTTTTCCGGTCAAGTTGTCTCTTAGTAGTAGTTAAGTTAGTTTGCATGATATTCCCACATTGAATATATGCAAGACAGTTAGCATTCCTGGTGGAAATGTCTGTCCCAGTTTAATTGAACTTTTTTTTGAAATTCTTAAGTGGATATCTGACGAATCTTTGCCTTATAAAGAAAACCAAATTGTAATATAATAGCATTTGCAGTATCCAAAGATAATATCTCAACTAGATGACATGACTTTGAAAGCTTATGGCCCAGAAAATTGGTTATTTGTGTGGGAGCAACAACAATATCCTCCTCTTTAGCATGTGTAATTTGTCAAATATTGTTATTTTAATCACACTTGGAACAAGAATATTTATTTTGTTGATATGAGGACCACAGATGCCCTTATTACTTAACTACGTGGAAGGAAATATGAGTGAAAATAACATTATATTAAACAGTAGTTGAGCATGTTTTGTATGGGAAGAGTTCTGTGCCCCTTGTTTTGCTTACGATTGGGTACGTTGATCATGATAACTGCTCATGGGAAAAGTTTTGGTGTTACAGTACTAAAATATGTATCTTTGTTTCTCTTCGATTGTCTCATCAGTGGTGTCTAAAATATTCAAGTCCTGTGATAAGCATTTTTGTTTATTTTTTAAAACGCAGTTCAGAAATGACAGGTTCTTTTTCTGGTTAAATCTTAACTTTCTGGCATGATTATTTAAATCTTTACTTCATGAAAAGCAGCAATGTTAAATAATCCCAAACTTACTGTCTTATTTCTATATGCACAACATAAATATATGTATGTCTCTGAGTATATGCTTATAAAAATAACTAATAAAATGGAATGGCACACACATTATCCACCCTATTGAAAAGAAGCTGGTGTACTAGTGGCTAACTTAGTAGAGTTACCAGACATCTCTGAGCTGATTCCGAATAGTCATTTGACATAGATCAAAATTTAGCATATGGTGAGTCTACTTGAACTTTTGCAAGGAAGTTTAGTTAGTGATAAACAAGAGTGCCTTGATATAAAGTGGTCTCAATTATGGGAACGTTGTCAGGACTTCACATATGGTGATGGTGAACAAAGATTTGCATCAGGCTGTAAGAGATTCCTAGAAATTATCTCTGTGCTCCAGTGGAAGATAAGACATCTCAACAGGAGAGTGTAACATGTGGTATTAGTTCTTTTTCTTAGGAAGAGGATAATTAATGTGTATTTTCCATGACACCTTTTAAGAGGGTGTTAGAAAATTTTGGACCCCATTCATTTTTATAATTTTATGTATAACTATTAATTTTTTTGCATAATGTTTTGTTTGTAATTGGAATTAAGGATAGCTAGGAAGTTGCTTTTAAAACGTTTTGAATATTTTCCTATATTTATCATAAATGGAGATCCTCATCTGTTGTCTATCTAGTTTATCTAGTCAGCTTTTTCTTTTTGAGAAGCTTTTATCCAACAAAGAACTTTCATTCTCTTGAGGGTCACATTTCAGTTTAATTTTAGTATGCATAACCTGTCTCAGGTTGTTCTTTAAAGGCTTTGAAAGCCATTTGTGGTGGCTTTGAATACTTAAATATTTATTTGGGTAAAGTGAAATGAAAGTCTTCAATGAACTAGAAGGTGTTGGATAAAGGTGCTATCTAAATATAGAGTTGTTAATGAAAACTTAGTTTGAAAATAGTTGTTGCATCTACAAGCAACCATTCTCTTCGCTAAGTTAAAATATGAGAAAATTTAAGTGGCTTTTTATGAATTTTCTTGCCGAAGTATTTAAAATTTAATCCTTTTAAAATCAGACATCTTAAATTTTGCCTGAAAGCGTGTAATTTTAGGTTCAAAAAACTCAGGAACTTAACTTGTCTATCATAAGTTATGGGCTTCTAAACATGAATGAGCTTCGATTTTGAACTCTCTAGGGAGTTGGTGTCATTGATCAAGGGCAAAAATATTTTAAAATATTTTTGACTCTTTTCTATTACCCTTTAGATCTGAGGAGCTATTTTAGTTCATATAGCAATAGTGAGAAAAGGTATTGAATGCAGAACACACCCATTGTGTCCACTGAATTTTGGAAAAGTTATTTTTATGTGTGACTCCCTGGGATTGCTGGGGAACAATCCCCCTAACTCTCTCATATTTCTTCTCTTTTTTTTCTTCTGGGAATGATCAAACCTTATGTGGTTTCCTACATGGAAACCAAGAAGGGGTGGTTCACCATTAAACTATAATATTGATGGGCAGGTTCTCATTACTATAATTACAGCAGTATTGAGTAATGTGGTTTGAACATGTGACACCAGTGTGTACTTTGAATAGCCTTTTTAATTTTAAGGGTTTATATTTATTTTTGTTTTTATCTTTTTATATTTATGTTTGTTTTCATATAAAGTACATGCTGCCTTTTTCTTTATTGATAACATCTATCTTAGACTTTATTATATTCAAAATCTTAAAAAGACTTTTCACATAAATTATCTCATTTGTTCTTTGAAAAACATTATTAGGGAGGAGTCGGTGTCAGTCCTCTTTGAGATGGAGAAAGTGATGCACAGAGAAGATTGACTCTTGCTTGTGGTTTTTCAGTCCTTGGCAGAGCTTGGGTATTCTATTTTGCAATTCATATCACTTTCCATGAATCAATGCTGAATTTCATTTACACTCGAATTTTTCACTTGGTTAAAAAAATTCAGAAAATATGCTATTTTTGTTGGTAATGAGGTGATACTTTCTTCTAGTTCAAAGTGGCATTCCTTGTGAAGTGTGGATAGTTCTATTTTTATCCAGCTGCCCTTAAAAACGTAAGGAACCAAGACTGTCCAATAAGTAGACAACTTGGAAAGAATACTAAAGTGTTCTAAATATTCTGGTTGCAAATGGTCATACTTGCATTTAAGTTGATATGAATTAAAGTTTACATAATAATTCTTTATTCACTTATTCAAGATGCCTCGTTTATTAGAGAATATATTTTCACTGGGAGGTAGAGAATTAATACTACACCTGAAAAGTGGTTAACTTTCCAGAGTGTTTTGGGGTATGTGATAGTTCATTTCCTGTAAGGTACTGAAAATACTCATCATTAAGGTCTTATTTGCTTAAACACTTTACTTTAAAATAGAATTATCTGGCTTTTAATGATACTTTATTGGTGGTGTTTATACTTTTGTACTTTTATAATTCATATGTTATATAGAGGTAGAGAGTAAGTTCTTCTCTCTGAATTTCTTAATTATTTGTACATTGGTTGTCTTTTGTGCTCATTCAATTAATTGTAAAGAGATGAGATGGGTGTAAATGAGTTTAAGTAAAGTTTCAGGTTATATTAAATTCAGCTTCCATAAATGATTGGTTAGGCAAAAGTGATACTTTTTAATGTGTAAGATGTTTTTGTTGCTTCTAGTTCTCTTTTAGAATCTTGAATTTAGCTTTTGGTTTATTAGTAACAACATTCACTGACATTGTATATGATCCAAGCCTGGTATACTTGACATTTCAGTTTAACATTTGTTGAATTGAATTTGTGGAATTTTGTTAAGCAGCTGGTGATATGTGCCCTGATTCTTCAGCCGTCCATCCTGTTTGGGTCCCCAGAGATGTGTTAAACACACACACACACACACACACACACATACACCAAGGCATTTCTCCCATGGCAGGAGATTTTAGATGGGCCACATACTATTAATATCTTATGTTGCATGTGAGCGGAGTCTGTGGATTTTGAGAGAGCAGTTCTCAAAAAGTTTTCATAGAGTTAACAGGTTTTTTCCTCCTCTTTTCTTTTCTTTTTTTTTTTTTTTTGAGAGGGAGCCTCAAGCTATCCCCCTGGGTAGAGTGCCATGGCATCACAGCTCATAGCAATCTCCAACTCCTGGGCTCAAGCGAGTCTCCTGCCTCCGCCTCCCAAGTAGCTGGGCTCACAGGCGCCCGCCACAACGCCTGGCCATTTTTTGGTTGCAGCCATTATTGTTGTTTGGCGGGCCCGGGCTGGGGATTTGAACCCGCCACCTTAGGTGTACGTGGCTGGCACCTTAGCCGCTTGAGCCACAGGCGCCGAGCCTCCTCCTCTTTTCAAAGGCTTCTCTTACCTCAACTTTGAGATGAATTTAATGAGACATTTGTCACATGAGGCATCTTAGATTTAATGATTTTGTTATGTGTCAGGGTTTGACATAGTTTACTATCTGGACAGGAGAAGGATTTAATTGTAATTATAAAGTCAAGAGATCCTGAAGCCACTCAGTACAAAACTTATTTTTTAAAAGACACTTGACATTTTGAAAAAGAGTTGTTATCAAAGTGTCTGAAACAGTCTGGGAAATGAAGCCCTTCCTTTCCCTTTACATACTGAAATCATACTGATTTCACACCTGTAATCGCATGAATCTGGTGAACACTGGTAATGAGGAGTTTTGAATTTGCCCTGATGTCACTGTGCTTCTAGGGCAAACTCTTTTTTATTACCTTTGGTTTACCTTTGGTTTAAAGATAATGTAATTATAACAAAAAAAGATTCCGTGGCTCACTCCTTTAAGCCCAGTACTTACCTTTGGTTTTCTAGAGATAATGTAATTATAACAAAAAAAGATGCCCTGGCTCACTCCTGTAAGCCCAGTACTCTGGGAGGCCGAGTTGGGAGGATCACCCGAACTTAAGAGTTTGAGACCAGCATGAGCTAGAGTGAGACCCCCATCTCTAAAAATAGCCGGGCATTGTGGCTGGTGCCTGTAGTCCCAGCTACTCAGGAGGCTGAGGCAAGAGAATAGCTGGAGCCCACGAGTTAGAGGTTGCTGTGAGCTATAATGCCAAGGTACTTTACGTGGGGTGACAAAAATAAGATCAACCATGTAGATTTTTTAGATGTATTAGGTATTTTTTACCTGAGGCTATATGACTGACTGTATTTGGATTTGGGTGAAACGTCAACTCTAGGCTTTAGAAAATTTTGATAAATCAATACTCAAAGATCTGGAAAGAATAGATTTTAATGATGCAAGATTAAAGACATCAGTGTATTTGTTTAACTGTGGAATAATAGCTCTTTTCCAGTTGTGTGACATTATCCTTTTTATCGAACATATAATAATAGTCACTGGGCTAATGAAAAGTTATTACACTTTGATTTTAGAATTGAAATTAGCATTTTTTTTATTGTTTCATACAGAGTCTTACTTTGTTGCCCTCGGTAGAGTGCTGTGGAGTCATAACTCACAGCAACCTCAGCTCCAGGGTTTAAGCGATTCTCTTGCCTCAGGCTCCCCGGTAGCTAGGATGACAGGTGCCTGCCACAACACCAGCTGGTTTTTTTTAGAGACAGGGTCTTGCCATTGCTCAGGCTGGTCTCCAACTCCTGAGCTCAAGCAATCTACCTGCCTCCGCCTCCCAGAGTGCTAGAATTACAGGTGTGAGCCACCACGCCTGGCCCAAAATGGTTTTGTTACCACCAGTTGGCTTTCTGTGTTGTTAAATGAAACAAAGCATGATTATCCTATAATGCCACACTCATGCTGAAGTAACTTTTTATCTCTTGTATTTTTACATTTGAGATTATTTATATATATTGCAAAATGTATTTTATGATAAAGTGTCTTGTTGAGGTATATATCTAGTGACCTCTGAGTTTATAACTTAGAAGTTCTATTGGAAATTGGGTGAAATACTTTATTTATGGTTCGTACGTATTATATGAGTTTGCGTATGTTAATAGTTTTAGCAAAAACTCAAAAAAATCCAGAATTTTAGCCATGTGTTTTCCCAAATGAGGCTTAGCTAAAAGTAAATTAGTCTCATTTCTAGTTTGTGAAAGTTTTCCGTTGAAGATGGAATAATATTTGGTTTTGGATCATTTCAATAATAAGTGAAAAAACTAATGAGAAATTTGAAGTTTGAGATATCTGAACTGGTCGTGGTTGTTTTTCTTTCCTTCTCATTTTTTTCAAGCAGGAAGACATTGCATTTGTTGCTATCTGTGTCTTCAGATTTCTGTATCTGATGAAGAGCAGCTGGAGAATGAATCTTTTCATATACCTGCCTCAGTTAATAATATGTTAGAACATTTGGGCTTTCTTTTCAAATACTAGGCATGTTTTTAAATACAACTTGAGTTTGGCTGATATGTGGGAGTGGGGGGATGAGGGATTGATGAAAGTAACCCTTTTCCTTACAAAACCAGAACTTTTGGAAAGAATTTCTCTTAAGTTACATTCTGATTGAGAGAAAATGTACTGTATTTTAAAGAAACTAGTCTTGAGAGTTGAGAAATTCTGAATGACTTTGGGCATTCATTTAAACCTATCCTGGGCTTTGATTTCCTCATCTGAAAAACAGTGGGGTTGGGGTAGAACAAATCTTAAATTCTCTTCTGAATCAATAATCTGGGGCTTTATTTGGGAAGCCTGTTTTTTTTGAAGGACTTTGTAAGTTATAGCTGTTTTAAGTTCTGTAAGACCTTTCTATGAATTTAAAACTGTCAGATCCCTTCCCTTTCCTTATGGCCTTGGACCTGAAATATAGAAGATAGCCTGAGATGGTCCTCTAAGCAGATCTCCTTTTTGGTGTAGATATTTGATTATCTTCTCCCTGCCACTGCTATGCCCCAAAGTGGAATTCAGCATGCTATAGATGAATTTAAAGAACTACATCCTCTTTTAAGTTAAATTTTTTTTCTTTAACTGATTTATCAGAATACCTTCATAATCCTATTTGTAAAGTTTACTATAATAACTCTGGTATTAGAGGGATCCAAATGTGCAAAAATTTATTGGCCAGTAAGCTTAATTCATAGTGAACCATGTGCCTATCTATTAGTACCTAGAGTCAGTAGATGAAAAAGCGCTTAATAAAAATGAATTTTTGCATCGTTATTTCAGTTAGGTTATTAGATATAGTATAGAGTATATAGTATAGAGATAATTTAGCCCTATGTCTATATTTTTATAGATGAGGAAAGTGAATCCATGGAGGTTAAATGTTTGGTCCTAAATCATTGATCAAGTCAGTTTCAGAATTAGGAAAAGGGCCTAGGATTTCATGATCTATCTAGTATTCTTTATTCACACACTGTGAACTTTATATACAAAGATATATACTTTGTATATCTTTGGATGTTTCTTATATTTATTATTCAAAATGAAAGTTAAAAAAATTGTGTGCTTCACGCTTGGTGGTTCTCAATTACTTTAAGGTTTCTCGAGCATTTTCATTCTAATCAGGTTGCATATCACTTTGACAGATTATAAGGGAGGAGTGTCTGATGGTGCAGCTGGATATTGAATTGCACAGAGGGAAATCAGATTTCATCAGTGATTTTTACCTTTGGGGGATTCATGATAGAGATTTTGACATTTGGCTAAGAAGTATAATGCTAGAAAATCAATGTTGGTTCATCTAGAAATTTAAATTGTTGAATAGAAATGTTAGAAAAAGAAATTATTGAATTTTACAAAACTAGGAGAAAAATTTAAGAATGGATTTTGAAAAAAAATTTTTTCCAAATATATGTGTACTAAAAAGATTCAGTATTCATTGTGTTATTTCAATTCTTTAAAAACATGTCATCTTAAAAATTAATTGCCTTTAGCTTGTTATTTGGGTGCATATATACAGATCTTTGTGTGATACAAAAACTGGAAACAACTTTGTTCAGTCCTCTTTGAGCTTTTGTTGTGTGCTGATTTTGGAAGTCTTTATTATGAAATGTGCCACTGCCTTGAATACCTTCTCTCTCTTTTTTCTCTTAAAAAAAAAAAAAAAGAAAAGAAAATGACAGAGAAAAATACCCTGCTGTGAGTTTCTGAACTCTGGAAACAAATATTTCCAGATATTTTTAGGGGCATAAGAGAGATTTAGTCATTTACTTTAAGCAGAAGTTTTAGCTTCCATTCTATGAAAGTTAACTACTGATTCTATTAATTCTCCAAAGATTACTGTTCATTTTTAACATGAGGAAAGGAACTTTTAAAAGCGCATAAGTAGAAAAGGGTAAAAAACGTTGCATCTGGTGTATTGAATGTACTCCAGATGCTGAAGCAGAGGAGAGATTTCTCTTGATGGTCTCTTAGAGAGGTGGTATGGCTGGGATTCAGTTTTTTAAGTGGCCAGGAACTCTGCTGCATCAAAGGTGCTGTCGTTTTTAGATTTGTTCTACACACACACACACACAGAGGATACATGCACACGCAGTGTTGAGGTAGAATGTAATGGAAGGGGGTAGGTGGAGTAAATCATCTTGGAAGAAAAAATTTCAGATTTAAAAAAAATTGCAGTTCTTAATTTGTTGAACTTTTTCTCACATATTAAGAGGTAACTTCTTATGAACGGCCTGTTCTTATCCCTTGCCCACTTTGTCGTTGTTGTTGGATGTTTACCTTTTTCCTACTGATTTATAGATGTCTTTGGGAGGTATATTTAGGGAAACTAGTTTTGTTTCCTAAATCACTATTATTTTCCTGATCTGTTTTTCACTTTTATGTCAGTTTTTAGGGTCTACATCATGCTTACAAGGCCTCCCCTACCTCTAAATTTAAAAAAATTCTCTCATTTCCTTGTCGTCTTTTATAGTTTTATATACTTAAAATTTTAAAATTATGTTCTGTTGTTTACGTAAGATAGGAAAGAGGAAAGGAAAGACGTCTCTACATTTTTTTATTGGATAACTTTTTTTCTTCATTGATTTAAAATGTCACTATTCTCCAGAGTTTATGCTTTTTTTTTTTTTTTAATTGGTAGGCAGGGGATTAAAATGTGTGATATGGAATAGTGTAGATTTGTTTAGTAGCTATTTTAGATTTGTTGAGGAAAAGTAGGGGGAAAGGGAAGTCTACAGCTGATTGACCACTGCATTTCTTTTTTATTCCCTAATTTCCAATGTCACCATTACTTTTAGGATGACAACTTATCTACTTCTGGAATATGGATTTATCAAGATACTCCATTCCTATGAATTCTTTATGGTCTCTAAGTGGTAACTGTAGGAGCTGGGGAAGAGACTAGAATATAAAATGCTGCTTTTATACTGTATATGGTTTTTCCCTTTACATATTAGAAATAATTTTTTTAGAGCAGTGATTCTCATTTTTCAAATTTGAACTCTTTGTTGTCTAATGTAAGATAAACTTTTCAGTCTCTTATTTATACTGAACAGATTTAATTTTTCACCTTCTAGAGAAATTCTGGAGACTAACCCTAGGGAGGTTGTTGTGAAGTACTTGTGATTTATCTTTTGAATTTAGGATAAGAAAGGTTAAAGTGATGACTGAAATCAATAGACTGCCAGTGGTGCCTTTATGTTTTCTTTGGTTGACCTGAGAAAGAGGTTTAATGTATAGTGGTGAACTGATGATAATTCTTCATAATAGGAATATAATTTGAAGTAACTCTGATTTGAAATACCAGAACCTGATGCAGAGACAGGTGTTTTAATAGTTCCATGGTGCTTTAGTGCTATTAAGGAAATGAATTTCCAGAAAAGAGGCAGGTAGTCACAGTAGGGATGGGGGAGGGGGAAAGTAACAGATGTCAAATACAGAAAAGTCAAATTAGAATGTCTACCATCTTTGGTAAGCAGGCTTTCATGGTCTAGTGACCAACTCTTAGTTATTATATGTGACCATAAGACAAATTGGACTACTGTTGGATTTTGTGGCATTATAGCAGTCTGTTGGTGGAGAACTGGGTTTTTCTTCTGCAGGCTTTCTGTTGTATTACTGAAGTTCCAAATTACCTTTGCTGGAGTAGTCTCTCGATTTTAATACTTCAGCACTCAAGGAGAAAATATTCAGATTGATTGCTCTAAAATATTAAATGAAATAAAAAATTGTAGTTACCAAATGTATTTAGTTATTTGGAAGTAGCATTTCTTTCTTCAGTGATAAACCAGATATTATTTCCAAAAGATGTTGAATAAACCAGGTATTATTTTCAAAAGATTTGATAAGTATTAAAAGAAAATAATTAAATTGCTTCAGCATAATTATAATCTGCAGTATAATGTTCAAGAAATTGTTTTACTTTGTGATTTAGCAGACATTTATGTCACCCTTGCCTATATGCTAATCCCTGTTCTAAGTGTTTTACAAATATTAACTTAACCTTCATGACAACCCTATGAGGTAGACAATGTTATCACCCCATTTTTACAGATAGAAAAACTGAGTTACAGAGCAGTTGGTATCTTGTCTAGATTTGTACAGTGAGCAAGACAGAGACAGAATTCAAGACCAGAGTAAGTGTTTCTTTAGATGTGCTGAATATGGAAAACTTATTCCTAATATGCTTCTGTGGCCAGTTTGGGCACATCAATATTTTGGAAACACAGACTCTGAGCTAGTTAGAACCTAGACTTGATTTCTGATTGTGCCACTCACCCCAGAGTTCTGTTTTATCCTTTCCTACCTGCTGCACAAGGTTGTTGAGAGATCACATGAGGTAATGAATGAAAGGGTTTAGAACAGCAGTACTAGTTAAATATGTTGCCGCTTTTTCTGAGGGTGGAAAGAGCACTGATTGACCTGATTGACAGGCTGGGGACCTCTGTTGGACAGTGGCTTCTTTACTTGATGTGAGACCTATAATAAACCCCTTAACCTCCTTCAGTCTCATTTGTTAAGAGAGAGAAAGAAAGGGTGATAAATTTTGCATCAGAGAAAATTGTGAAGTTCAGATTTGATGGTATATGTAGAAGTGCTTTGTAAACGGTGAGATGTTATACAAATATAATGTGGTTTTACTATTTTTAGCCATAGTAAATTGCCACAGATGTTAATTAGAGTTAATTAGGGCTCATTTGTGGAAGATGGGATATACTGTTGTTGGGCACTGATACTCAGGTTACATGGATGACATTTATATAGGCATCCCTCACTTTCCTGTGCTTCACAGATACTGTATTTCTTACAAATTGAAGGTTTGCAGCAACCCTGGATTGAGCAAATGCTATTTTCCAATAGCACGTGCTCACTTTGTGTCATGTTTTGGTAATTTTTGCAATATTTCAAACCTTTTCATTATTGTTCTTTGTATCTGTTATGGTGATCTGTGATTAGTGATTTTGATGTTACTACTGTAATTGTTTTGGGGCACCACAAACTGGCAGACTTGATAAATGTGTGTGTTCTCACTGCTCTACCAGCTGGCCATTTTCCCTTCTGAGTCCCTCTTCTTGGGCTTCCTTGAGACACAAGAATATTGAAATTAAGCTAGTTCGTAACCCTATAATAACCTCTATGTTCAAGTGAAAAGAAAGAGTTGCATATCTCTCACTGTAAATCAAAAGCTAGAAGTGATTTAGCTTAGTGAGGAAGATGTACCAAAAGCTGAAATAGGATGAAGATTAGGTCTTCTCTGCTGAAGGGTTGGCCAAGCTGTGGATGCAAAAGAAAGGTTCTTAAAGAAAGGTGGGTGTGCTAGTCCAGTGAGCATATGAACAATGAGAAGGTGAAACAGCCTTATTGCAGTGATAAAGTTTTAGTCGTCTAGGTAGAAGACCAAATGGGCCACAACAGTCTCTTAAACTGAAGACTAATCCAGAGCTTTGGTCCTAAGTCTCCCTTCAATCCTGTGGTGGCTGAGAGAAGCAAAGAAGCTGCAGAAGAAAAATTGGAAACTGTCAGAGGTTTGGTTCACAAGGTTGAGGAAAGAAGCTATCTCTCTAACATGAAAATGCAGGTGAAGAAGCAAGTGCTGATGTAGAAGCTATAGCAGGTTATCCAGAGAATCTAACCAAGATCATTGATGAAGGTGGCTACACTAAACAACAGATTTGCAATGTAGATGAAACAGCCTTCTATTATTGCAAGAAGATACCATCTAGGACTTTTATAGCTAGAATTAGGTCAGTGCCTGTTTTCAAAGCTTCAAATGACAGGCTACCTCTTTTGTTAGGGGCTAAGGCAGCTGCTAACTTTAAATTGAAGCCAGTATTCATTTACCATTCTGAAAATCTTGGGACCCTTGAGAATTACGCTAAATCTACTCTGCATGTGCTCTGTAAGTGGGACAACAAAGGCTTGATGACAGCACATCTGTTTATAGTATGCTTTGCTGAATATTTTAAACCCACTGTTTAGACCTATTGCTCAAAAAGAAGGATTTCTTTCAAAATATTACTGCTCACTGATAATGCAGCTGGTCACCCAAGAGGTCTGCTGGAGATGTACAAGGTGATTAATGTTTTCATGCCTGCTAACTTAGTGTTCATTTTGCAGTCCTTGGATCCAGGAGTAATTTTGACTTATAGGTTTTATTATTTAAGAAATAAGCCTTCAGTTGGCATAGATAGTGATTCTTCTGATGGATCTGAGCAAAGTAAATTGAAAACCTTCTGGAAAGGATTCACCAATGTAGATGTTGTTCAGGGCATTCATGATTTATGGGAAGAAGTGAAAATGTCAATATTAGTAGAAACTTAGAAGTAGTTCATTCCAACTTTTATGGATGACATTGAGGACTTTGAGACTTAAATGGAAGAAGTACCTAGAAATACTAATATCAGGAGAAGAATTCTGTTTAGTCAGCAGCCATCTACATCAAGGCAAGACCCTCCACCAACAAAAAGATTATGACTCACTGAAGGCTCAGAGATCCCTAATACTTTATGCAATAAAGAATTTTTATTTCTTGGAGGGGAGCAAATTCTTTTTAATTTTTCTTTTTTTTTTTTTCGGTTTTGTTTTTTATAAATATAATGGAGAACTATTCAGTGCTGCCACAATCCTGGATGCAGTCTTGGGCCACAAGTCTCCACACTCCTTTGCAGTTTGTCTTGTTATGGCAGGACCTTTTCTCTTGCCTTTATTGCTTACTAGGACCCCGATCGTCCTTAATTTTTAAATATTTATTTATTTATAGATAAATATGAGGTACAGATGTTTAGGTTACATTGTTTGCAATTCTAAGGTAAAGTTCAAGTTGTAGTTGAGCCCTTTACCCGGGGAGGGTGCTGAGCACCCTAACATTGTGTACATTAGGTGACATCCCCCCTTCACCTCCCCCTTGCTATCTTTTGTGTTTACCTGGATGGCGTTGAAACACATTGCTATCTTTAGCTATACTTGTGTTTTTTCTTTCATGTGGGCCTATAGTTTATATATTGGTTTCGTATTAGTATTGAGTACATTGGATACTTTCCCCCCCATTCTTGAAATACTTTATTAAGAAGAATGCGTTTGAACTCCATTCAGGTAAACACAAAAGATGTAAAGTCTCCATCCTTTCTTACGGCTGAATAGTACTCCAGGGTATACATATAACACACTTCGCCTTATCTTTATAATAAACATCTTTTTGCTGGTGTGACTTTCATTGTTGAATTACAAGTGCTGGATGTACCTTCTTTCTGAGCTCTGGTTTGCTTTTTCTTCACTGTGGTCTTTCGCCATGTCACCCACACCAGCTGTGAGAAGTCTGTTCACACCATCACAGAGATGATGCGCAGATTTTTGGCTCCCGTGCTGTCAGCACAGTTGATTATGGCTCCTACCAGAAGACCCAGGGAAATCCAGAATTTTGTACTGGAAAACCCACTACATCCTGGCTTTGACATCTTAAACACTGGAAACGTGCAGAAAGGCAATACAGCATTTTAAAATAAGTCATATACATTGTTTTTAGATATAATGCTGTTGCACACTAGCAGGGGTGTCCGACCTGTGGCCTGTGGGCTACAAGATTATGTGAGGACTTTTTCGCTTATCTGTGGTGTTGGATATCACAGAAATTATGCATGGACCTTTTATTTTCTCATCAGCTTTTGTTGGTGTTTGTATATTTAATGTGTGACTGAAAACAACACATATTCTTCCAATGTGTGGCAGAAAAGAAAAAAGGTTGAACACCTTGGCAATAAACATTTCTATCACTAGGAAACCAAAAAATTTACATGACTCACTTTATTCTGATATTTGTTCTATGGTGGTGGTCTGGAACCGTACCCAAACTGTCTCTGCGTTATGGCAGCACTCATTCGTTCATCCAGTATTTACTGTGGTTGTTTATTGTGTCTAGGGTGCTTTTGAATCAAAGATGACTAATGTGAATAGTTTGTGATTCCTTGAAATACTTACCAATTTGAAGTCATGTGTGTGGAAACAAGGAAGCCAGCATGTACACAGAAAGGTGAAAAATGTTCTAATAGAGACATAGTATTTGCAAGTTACTGTATTAGCAAAAAAGGAGAGAGGCACCTGACTCTGCTGCTTGAGGGCCAGGAGTAGACTATGGCTTCACATCTGGGATCTTGAAATTTTTTTTAGAAGCAACTATAAATTATTGGCTAAAGGTCTAGTCTGACTGAATTTAGGATTAATAATTCCAGTTTAAGTCTTTTTAAAAATTTTTTTAGAGACAGTCTCACTTTATCATCCTCAGTAGAGTGCCCTGGAATTACAGCTCACAGCAACCTCCAACTCCTGGGCTTAGGCGATTCTCTTGCCTCAGCCTCCCGAGTAGCTGGGACTATAGGCGCCTGCCACAACGCCCGGCTATTTTCTTGTTGCAATTCGGCTGGGAGCTGGGTTTGAACCTGCCACCCTCGATATATGGGGCCGGCGCCCTACCCAGTGGGCCACAGGCACCACCCTCCAGTTTAATTCTTAAAAAAATTACCAAATACTTCTCTGTCTAGGTGTCTGGACCTTTAATCCACTTGAATCATTTTGGGCTCCATTTGGTATCTTGGTTGGAGAGTGTCTTAAGTTCTGGTTTAAGCAAGTGATTAGTTTTGAATTTTTGAAAAGAAAATGCCAATGTGCACATGCTTGGGAGGTTGCAGTGATACCTGGCAGTTCTCTGAAAGACATGCTCTTATTTTTTTTTAAGGCCTCTGAGGTTTGGTTTTCTATGAGTTTATGAGATTTGTGGGAATGCTATTTATCTATGTGGGTAGGTACTTTAGTTTACTGTCTTATGTAGACCACAGTAATGTAAAATTCGGAAGATGATGAATTAGTTACGACCTGGTGGCATTTTTTTTTTAAAACTTTGCTTATGTACTCTTTGAATCTTTATGGATAAAGGATTTTTTGTTTTAAACCTTTCACATGGACTAGGAGGAAACAAACTCTTCGGCGTTTATATCAGCAAAAACAACATATCAGCTCTTTTACCCTTGTCTGTAAAACCTGTGCGTCACACATGGCAAGTTTTTACTAATGACCTACTACAAATTATTTTTGTCTTGGATGGATGGCAGATGGTTCTGTGAAATACTGTCTCATGTAGTAATGTGGGTGACAACCCTGGAAAAAGAGTTCCTTTAGTTTTTTACGTTTTAGACGTATGAGAAACACCATGGTGAAACAGGATATTTAGGCTCTGTCTGACTAAAATAAGTCACGCTTTTCTAATTTGAATAAAATACTTTGTATTCAAACTAATCGACATTCAGGTTAATTACCTGCCACTGTGTATTTTCTAGCTATTGTTAAATAGCACCTACTTGCCCTCCATGAAAATTTTTGCAGTGACTTCAGTTAACACCTCAGAACAATATTAACACCTGAGAAGGTGATTTTCATGGAGGATATTAGCGCAAAACTTAGCAGCAGTGTAATCATAAGCAGAATGGTTATTGGCCCTTGTTATTCTAAAGCAGGAGCTCAATAATCCTTGCTGTGTAATTAAATCATACAAGGAACTTGGTGTTTTTAATCAAAATCTTAGTCATATTGTCCCATTGATGAGTAAATATGTGATGACAAAAATTGTGTAAACATACCAAGGATCTACTTAAAAGGATGATGTCATTTTGAAGATACCATGTATGTTTTTTCCTATATACATACCTATGATTTATATATAATATGTATCGGATGTTAACATCAGTAACTAATATTAGAACGATTATAACAGTATACTGCAATAAAAGTTATATGGTCTCTCTCTCAGAATGTCTTATTGTACTCAACTATTTTTAGACCATGGTTGACTGGGGGTAACTGAAACCATGGAATGTGAATAAGCACGAGACTCTGTATGTCTTCCATGCCAGGAGCTAGGGACATGGTATCAACAAGATCGAGAGGATTTTATACATCAGGATGAGTTGGAGGTTTCTAGTTTGGGGGTCAGCTGTCATCTCATTAACCAGCAGGTAGAATATAGGAGTAGGAGTTGGCTTTCAGGTGAGGGAGAGAGATGATGAGCTAGAATTTGGATGTGTTAAGTTGAAGTACCTGAAGGACATGTAGGTATGTCTGAAGTACTCTGGGATCATGTATATTTAGGTAGTAGTTGAAGCCTTTGAATTGAATGAAATTGCTAGAGTAGACAGAGGGAGGAGAAGCCTTAGGAAGCAACTCTGAGGAATGACTCTAGAAGGTGGTGGTAGAGTAGAAGATTAGAACTAGCATTTCATACCCAAAGAGACATACTCTATATGAAGATCAGTTAACTGGCAAAGTTAATTTCTGGTGATAGACCATAATAGTGGTTACCTTTTCAGAGGGATATTGATGGGAAAGGTGTGAGGAACCATGCAGTCTTGATCTTGTTCTTTATATTGATCTGGTCTTAGTTTTCTGGGCACATACATACAGTGGAACCTCTGTAAGTTGACCACCCAAGGGACTGAACCAAACTGGTTAACATAAACGTATGTCAGTGGTCAACATAAGGAACTAGGCCTGCTGTACTGATACGTACATGTGGTGTATGCCTAGTTTAAGAAAATAAGGTCAACTATGGAGGTCCTACTATGTATGAAAATTTTATTGATAGGTACCCTTATAGTTTGTGTGCTTTGCTAAATGTAAGTTGTATATATTATATATACATCAGTGGAAGAAGGGAAGTGGTCCTGAAGGAAGAAGCTTCAGTAGTATTCAACAGTATTTCTATCCTGAAGAAAAATAGAGATAGAAGGAGAGGCCAAGGATGATGGATTATTGGAGAGGGAAAATAAACAAAGGGAAGTCCTGGAAGAAATAATAGGGGTAGAATCATGAACCCCCATGGAAGAGTTAACCCTGGGTGAGAAGAGGGCTACCTATTTCCTTTAAGCTCTTAGAAGGGTGGGTAAAGGTAAAGATTCTTTAAGAGACCGGCATGGTGCTCATGCCTATAATCCTAGCACTCTGAAAGGCCAAGGTGGGTGGATTGCTTGAGCTCATGAGTTCAAGACCAGCCTAAGCAAAACTGAGACTCCATCTCTACTAAAAATAGGAAAATTAGCTGGGTGTTGTGGTGTGCCTATAGTCCCAGCTACTTGGGAAGCTGAGGCAGGGGATCACTTGAGCCCAGGAGTTTGAGGTTTCTGTGAGCTATGATGAAGCCATGGCATTCTATCCCGTGGCATTGGAGTGAGACTCTGTCTCAAAAAAAGAAAAAAATCTTTTAAGAGTTCTGGAAGTCTCTGGGTCTCTATTGGCCTCAGTTTTTTCCCTGAATTTATTAGAAGGTAAGGAAAAGCCAAATTTCAATATTTAATGTTCTTTTTCTTGAGCTAATCAGCCAGCTAATGATAGTGTAACCATCTGCTGGGAATTTGTGACTGTGATTTCAATCTACATTGCACACTTTCTTTCTTTCTTTCTTTCTTTTTTTGAGACAGAGTCTCACTTTGTCACCGTTGGTAGAGTGCCATGGCGTCATAGTTCACAGTAACCTCAAACTCTTGGGCTCAAGCAATTCTCTTGCCTTAGCCCCCTGAGTGGCTGGGACTACAGGAGCCCTTTACAATGCCTGGTTAGTTTTTCTAGTTTTTAGTAGAGATAGGGCCTTGTTCTTGCTATTGCTCAGGCTGGTCTTGAATTCCTGAGCTCAGATAATCAACTTGCCTCAGTCTCCCAGAGTGCTAGGATTAGAGACCTGAGCCACCTTGGCTGGCCTATGTTGAATTTTCTGTAGGGTGATTCTTGGACCATTCTAAAGTAGTTAAGGAATGGCAGATAGGGGTGGGGTGGGGTGGGGAGGTAGGACAATCTAGAGGTGGAAGAACTGATTGCCAAACTTGGTTTTACAGGTTTGGCATTGTTTTTATTGGGCTTTGACAGACAGTTTGTGCTTCTCTGCTGCTAATTTCTAAAGTGTGTGTATGTATGTGTGTGTGTGTGTGTGTGTGTGTGTATGTAGAAAATAGTAGGTGGGATGGTCAAAAGCCTTCAGGGAAGTTACAAGTAGTAAATGACCAAGCTAGGATTGTATCTTTCTTCCATTACATTCTCTTTACTTTCTGTTTATAAAAATCACTTATATATATATAACTTCTGAGATAGTTTTGATTTTTTGTCTCATGACCTATTGATTATATTTGCAGATTATGAAATAGAATTACTTATGTAACTTCTGAGATTATTTTAATTTTTTTCCTGTATGACCTATAGATTCTGAAGAAGTCATTTTCCATTCATAGATTATCAAATCTGTTTATAAAGTGAGCATAAAGACATGGTAAATTTTCAATTTAGGTAGATATAAAACAGATGATATAAAGACAATTATTGTAAATAATAAGCATTGTTAAGAGAAACCTATTAAATCTATCATTTTTTTTCTTGTTAATTATAAGTAACCATTGAATTTCTGTTTTGTGTTCAGTATTGAGCTAGATGCTGAGATTTCAAATTGCAGAAACAAATGAAAAACTAGCATTATTTTGCTTGTTCTTTTTTTTTTTTCCTTCGAGGCAGAGTCTCACTTTGTTGCCCTTGGTAGAATGCCGTGGCATCATAGCTTACGGCAACCTCAAACTCTTGGATTTGAGCAATCCTTTTGCCTCAGCCTCTTGAGTAGCTGGGACTACAGGTGCCTGCCACAATTTGGCTGTTTTTAGATATGAGGTCTCACTCTTGCTCAGGCTGGTCTCGAACTCCAGAGCTCTGGCAGTCTACCCTCTGTGGCCTCTCAGAGTGCTAGGATTACAGGTATGAGTCACCATACCTGGCCTTATTTTGCTTGTTCTTAAGAATATAATTGTTCAAATATTTGCTGAAGTCATATTCCAGCTGCAGCATTGATTTTTGTAAATTTTTAATAAAGATGTTTTTATGGCTAGGAAAGAAACTCTTGAGAAAGAACCATAAGTTCATATCAAACAAGATGCATTGTTAACTCTTCATATCAAACATGATGATTTGCCAAACAGCAGTAATAGTAGAAAAAAATAATGGGCTGTTCCTTTTGATTTTGCCTAGAGTCTGGTAGAATGGCTGTAGAGTTTTATTGTTCTTTTACTTGCTTAGGAACTTCATATTTATTGGGCTAGCAGTTGGCACAGAGTTTTGTGTTCAAAAGTCACAGATTGGTGGTAACAGAAACTTTTTTTTTTTTTTTAAATATGGAATGCTGTCTTTCCCCTCCCTTTTTAATCTATATGGAATTTCTTGCTTCATAGGTATAAGGTGCTTTGAAGGTTGGGGGAAAAGATGAGTCAGCCATAACCTTTGCCTTTTCAGAAGCTTCAGCCACATTACACGAGGACACAGATTATATAAAACAGCAGAGTAAGACCATACAGAGTTCTCCATCTTACTTAATATTTATTTTCACAAATATTTCTTGAACTTTGTTCCTACTCCATGCCAGTCTTTAACAAAATAGATGTGGTCTCTGTTCTTGTGATTTCACAATAAGGGGAAAACTTAATAATACTTACATAATTATTTAATTGTAATTTTGCTGTGTGCCAGTAACGAAAAATGAGTGTATGGTGAATTAGCTGAGACCTAAAAGTTAGAGGTACATGAACAGTGTATGAAGGTCCTAATGTCGGGAGTCCAGCAAGTTGAGAGCTTAGAGGAAGGACCAGAGTAGAGAGGGTAGTAGTGACTGAGATTGAGAGCATCAGGAAATGGTAAGGGCCTTATTGTGGGTGTGTGGTCTGAGGTATCTTCTGCCTGCAGAGTGCTTGGGTTATTATGGTCCCACCCCCCCATTCCCTCAATTGAATGTAAAATAGGTAGATAAGTGTTCTTCATAGTCTGTGGCTGCAAGAGCCTTAGAGGGCACAGTTAGTGTTTTGGAGTTCATTTTAAGAATAATCAGACACTATTTGGTCCACTTACCAAATGTTCTTTAAATTGTCTTTTTCAAGGGCAGGTGCCCTGGTTATCATTTTATAACTTCTTTTTATCTTATCAGTAGGAGGGATAAGGGGAGGATAAAAGTATCCTTGTCTCTTCTGTATTTGCTCAGTCCAATATTTTGGACACTCTAAGAACAGCCACTCTTCTGTCCTTCCTATGTACGTGACTTTCTTCATCTTTCTCGCTTTCCCTCGCCTCCTGGTTTCTTACACAGCTACAACGTTGTCTCTAGATTCTGTGAGACCCCAAGATACAAAGGACCACGGTCTGAAAATAAAGGCATGGGCTTTTTATTGGAGTCACAGTAATTTTTGCCAGAAGCTCCATTTTACCCCTTTTTCGTCTCCTCCCTGCATAATCATTTTCCCTTTCTTAGGAAAGAAAAATTAGTACCTCTCACTGAATGAGTGATATAAATACCTCCTGTCGTGCACTCTAAACTCACCCCCAGCAGTAATAAGCTGTGCTGAATTGAACATCAGGCATGTTTGGGGAAATTAAAAAACACTAATTCAGTGTGTTCTCCTGGCACTTTAGCAACCAACTTTCATTTCAAGGACGTTAGAATACAGCATTCCAGTTTTTATCTCCTGTTAGGGAGACATTAGGTGAGATTATACCTGCTTAGAATTTTTTTTTTTACACTTTTTATCTGTAAACAAGAGAGGTCCCAGGGTCATTTGTGCACAAAGTCAATTATTTTTAAATTAAGGTTAATTAGTTTCTTCAGAGTTAGTATTGAAGCTGTTATTCTTTGTTCTTTTTCCCTCTTTTGGTCTTCTTAATGCTTTGAATAATTTTCCTATTTTGGTGGAGATCAAGTGATAGTGAACAGGAAAGACCTCAAAAAACAGCCTTATATTTTAGGAGTTTTTGTGTGTGGAAAATTTAAAAACAATCATAAAAGTAGGCCAAATAATAACTCATGTAATCATTGCCTACTATCAACAATAAGCAACTCATGGCCAGGCTTGCTTTATTTTGAATCCCTTTCCTCTAGCTAGATTATTTTGAAGGAAAGCCTAGACCTTGTATTATTTCACCTATAAATATCTTCAAACTTAAGTATCTCCAAACATAAGTACTCTTAAAAAAAAAAATGAGACTGTTCTTTTCTTTCTTTCTTTTTTTGAGACAGAGCCTCAAGCTGTCACCCTGGGTAGAGTGCTGTGGCATTCCAACTCACAGCAGCCTTCAACTCCTGGGCTCAAGCGATTTTCCTGCCTCCACCTCTCAAGTAGCTGGGACTATAGGCACATGCCACAATGCCTGGCTATTTTTTGGTTGTAGTTGTCATTGTTGTTTGGCAGGCCTGGGCTGGATTCGAACCTGCCAGCTCTGGTATATGTGGCTGATGGCGCCTTAGCTACTTGAGCTACAGGCGCTGTGCCTCTTTTTTTTTTTTATTTTTTAAGAGTCTCACTGTGTTGTCCTAGGTAGAGTGCTGTGGTATCACAGCTCACAGCAACCTCAAACTCTTGGGGTTAAGTGATTATCTTGCCTCCCAAATAGGTAGGACCACAGGCACCCGTCACAACACGCACTATATTTAGGTTGCAGTTGTCCCTGCTGTTTCACGGGCCCAGGCTGGCCTCGAACCTGCCAGCCTTGGTGTATGTGGCCTGTACCCTACTCACTGAGCTATGGGCACCAAGCTGAGACTGTTATTTAAACACTAATTGGCCAGGCACTTGTAATCCCAGAACTCTGGGAGGCTGAGGATTGCTTGAGCTCAGGAGGAGCTGGAGCAGCCTAAGCAAGAGCGAGATCCCATCTCTACTAAAAAAAGAAATAGAAAAATAAGCTGGATGTTGTTGTGGGCGCCTGTAGTCTCAGCTGTTCAGGAAGCTGAGGCAGGAGGATCACCTGAACCCAGAAGTTTGAGGTTGCTGTGAGCCAGGCTGACTCCACTGCACTCTAGCCTAGGTAACAGAGTAAGACTATCTAAAAAAACAAACAAACCCCCTTCCCCCCAAAACCACTAATTCCTATTTTTCAACAAATATCTAGTCAGTTGTTGCCTTACATTATAGTTTACATTGAAAGTATGTATATGTTACCTGTAGCAAGTTCTAGCACATTCTTAATTCTTATTATCTAGTGGTAACATATGAAAATGTAGTTTGTATGACCCGAACCATCAATAAACTAACACTTCACTGAGAAATCTAGCTTGTTTTACTTTTAAATTGTGAATTGAAAAAGTAGTATCATTAAAAGTAAGGAGTTTTAGTTTTAAAGAAGTCCTTTGGTGGCATTTGTGGGTGGCAAGAAATTACAGACTCACCAAGAGCATGTGGTTTCTTGGCATAGTGAAGTGGACTATTACTAGGAAGTGTAATGTTGAAGTTTGAGGACTTGTTTTTGCATAGGTGATTTCAATAATAATATCACTACTCTGTATTTACAAAATGCTTTGCAGTTTCAAAGTATTTTCAGTACTGAAATGATAAGTATTGAATCAAATCTTTGAGAAATTCATAATTAAAAGAAAAATAATTGATGTTACCATCACACTTTCTAGTGACTGTATTTAGAAAAAAAATACTGATAGTAAATGTTAGCTATGTTTCTTTTCTCCATGCATCTATAAGAGTCTTTACAATTTGGAGGAAATCTAAAATTTAAATGAAAGATTTAGAACTAGGTGGCACCTGTGGCTCAAAGGAGTAGGGTGCTGGCCCCATATACCAGGGGTGGCGAGTTCAAACCTGGCCCCCAGCCAAAAAAAAAAAAAAAAGATTTGGAACTAAATCTTGCCATACTAGTTTCAAGTGAACTGGTGTCAGAGACGGCCTAGACCAGAGCTGTTAAATTCATATAGCTGGCCAGGATTTTCTTCTGGACCCCCAAGGGGAGCACTGAAGTGTAGGCTTAGTGGATTGCTTTATCTGTTAATAACTGGAGGGCAAAGATGGAAGAAAAACTAAAGCAAACCTTTTTTTTTTTTTGCAGTTTTTTTGGCTGGGGCTGGGTTTGAACCCGCCACCTCCGGCATATGGGGCTGGCGCCCTACTCCTTTGAGCCACAGGCACCACCCAACTAAAGTAATTTTTTATAGTTACGTTTTCTCAAATATTAGCATTTTCCTGCTGCTGTTGGTCACACTTGAGCTCTTGGCCTAAAGTGATCATGTCACCTCAGCCTCCCAAATTACTGGGATTATAGGTATAAGCCATCTCATGGCCCATGAGTTATTTTGAAGGACGTTTCAGTGTTACCAAGTGTATGTACATTTTTAAGTTAAAATTTTATTATTATATGTCAGATTTAATGACATAATCACCAGGGAAAGTACCTGGATGATATGGATTCTTTGTTATTGTTTGAGGTTGACTTTGTGTGTTTTCATAATTGTTTTATGTCTGCTTAAAAAGACAGTAAGGTATGTTCTATTTTTTGGGTGTTGGTTAGATCTAATACGTCAGTTAGATTGTACTTGTTAATAATGTTGGTCAGGTCTTCTAAAGCCTTACTAACTTTTGAATATATAACCACTGAGATAGTAAAATCTTTATGTTTGTGAATTCATGAAATCCCCCCTTCAATTCTGATTTTGTTTTATGTATTTTGAGGTTTTGTTGGTTAATAGCAGGTAAATTCAGAATTACCTTGTGACTGATCTTACTGCATAGTGACTTTTGCTTTAGTGGGTGTTCTGCGTGATATTAATATGATTATACCTCATACTGGCTTTCTTTGGCTAGTATTTATTTGGTATATATTTTTTCCTTCCTTATACGTTCTATTTGTGTTGCTATCATTGCCTTTCTTCTGAGCAGTATATAGCAGGCTTAAAATCTTGAATTTATAAATTAAGTCTGTTTATTTGTATTTATATGTTTACTTTAGACTTTGTTAAAACCTTCCCTCTTCAACTTCTGATTTCTTCTTGGTAGCAGTTTTATTTTATTGTCCAGTCATCTGGAAGTTTTATAATTTGTTTTTTATTTTAATCTTTACCTTTCTTGCCTTTTTACTCCTGAAATATACATTATCATTACTAGCATTTAGTCAGCAGATGTTTGGATTTACATGTGGGCTCACGAGTGCTGTAAATACAATATATAAATATATAGGGAGATTCTCTTTTATATTCAAGTTTTTATAGCTTCCTAATATCAAACTCTAAACTTCCTAGGGGTTTGGATAGACTCTTTACTCCATCATTATAGAAAAGTACGTACTTGTTAAAAAGAAATTAGTTATAATACAGTGAAAAAGTATAAATTTATGGAATCTGAGAGATAAGGTTAACATTTTGATTAATTATTTAACTTTTTTGTCTTTTCACTTTCTTTTCATTTTCCTCCTTTCTCATTGTATTATTCAGCTCTGGCTGCCATAACGAAACACCATACCTGGGTGGCTTAAACAACACAAATTATTTTCTCAACATTTCTGGAGGCTGGAAGTCCAGGATCAAGGTGTGAGTGGGTTTGGTTTCTCCTGAGGCCTCTATTCTTGGCTTGTGGATGGACGCCTTCTCTCTGTGTTCTCACCATCTTTCCATCTGTGTCTGTGCATCCCTGGTGCCTCTTGTTGTCCAGATCCCCTCTTACAAGGATACCAGTCAGGTTGGTTTAGGGCCCACCCTCACAGCCTCTTTTTATGTAAGTACCGCTTTCAGGCCAGATCTCCAAAAATAGTAACATTCTGAGGTCCTAGAGGTTAGCGCTTCAATATACAAATTATGGAGGGACACAAATCACCCTCAAATACCCATTTTCCATTATCTTTGGCAAATGATGTTGGTTGTCATAATGTACAGGTGTTTTTCTTTGGGGATATAGTAGTAAATGAGACAGACTTAATTAATTCATGTCTTCACAAGGCTTACGATCCAGACAAGTCTGACGGTAATTTATCTCTCTATCTCTGTTTCTCTCTTCCTCTATAAACACACTAGGACACATGTGAAATCATATTATTCTTGTTGCTTTGAAGTTATTAATATAACCATTCTATTTTATATATATAGGAGAAAAGAAAAAGCCTATACAGTGTTAAACCTATACAGTGTTAAACTCATATGTTAAATTTTTTTAGAGCTCTGCTCAAATTCAACTTGTCTCTAGATTTCTATTGAATTTTTGTATGTTATTTATTGCTCTTTTCTTTTTCCAATGTCTTTAGCTACTTGTGATTTGTTAATTGTTAGCAACAGTTTTTTTGACTGTAGGGTCAATTTCTTAGGCTTTCTGCGTGCTAGTGGTTCTCTACTTTCTTCTGCAGTTTATTAATACATTTTTATTATTTATGTATCTTTTTTGCTGCATCTCAAAAAAAAAAGCGCCTCCATCATTAAGTTTTGAATGATATTTACCTATTTTGGTTGGAAGGCCTGGGTGAGTAATGGAAAGAAAGAAAATGAAAGGTTCAAGTACAATAGAGAAGGATAAAAGAGGGAAGTTTGTGGGATTGATTTGTGTGTCTGTTTACTTGAACTGTTTCTCAGGTACACCTGATTCTTTAGGTGCTCAAAGGGAAAGATGATTTGATTTTTGAGTACCTACAGGTCAAATGTCACATGTCAGTGATCTAAAGTGAATCTTGGATTATCAGAACAACTCAGATGTGTGATAGGTTTTTGTCTACCACTTTTTCATAAGCTTAGTAGGCAGAATTGGTCTGGAAACATTTTCTATTATTGTTATCATTTTTTAAAAAAGTATTAGGCACAGGGCTGGGTGCAGTGGTGGCTCACTCCTGTAATCCCAGCACTCTGGAATGCTGAGGTGGGCAGATTGCTTGAGCTTAGGAGTTTGAGATCAGCCTGAGCAAGAGCAAGATCCTATCTCTAAAAGTACCCAGGTGTTGTGGTGGGCACCTGTCGTCCCAGCTCCTTGGAGTCTGAGGCAAGAGAATCACTTGAGCCTAAGAGTGAGGTTGCTGTGAGCTATGAGGCTATGGCACTCAACCCCAGGGTGACTGAGACTCTGTCTCAAAAAAAAAAAAAAAAAAAAGCATTAGGCATATAAAATGTATGTATGTATGGGGAAGAAGGTAGTCTTTCCTGTCTGAACTATCTTTAGAATAAATCATGTGCATGGGAATTTAAAGGAGTAAAACTTGAAGGTCTCTCAGAATTTGACCTGTGGCTAAAGAGAGAATTTGAACTTGAACCTCCTCCTGAAATGTCTAAGAGTACGAGCAACATCAACTCAAAGGGAAAATGGCCAGCATGTAAGGGAGAGTCCGTTGGCCTTGTTAGTCCAGTCCAGCTCCTTGGAAAAGACTTTCATTTGTATGCTGCCTAATTATACTGTCAAATAAAAGACTGAATCTATTAAATAGCCAGGCCCTTTGTGTTGCTCCTGAATCTCTTTAATTTCGTGGCTGCATAGAAGCTTTATTCAGAGCATTCCTAGTCCTGTGCTATCTTTCCTGTCTGGATGCCAGCCCTATTCATGGTGTTCTCTCTGCAGGAAGTTCTCACAGTCTTTTGGGGTGGAGGGAGGGGGAGGGGAAAATGGAGGCCGCAAAGGACTTTGTGGATCTTCCCCCTCAGTCCATTTCCTGCTCTGTCCCTTAAAAATAAAACAAAACCCCAAACAAACAGCAAACTCAGGAAGATAGCTATAAAGGAGATTTTTAAGTGACTCAGTGGACTGATAACTCCTGCTAACTAGCAGAAAATGTGTCTACTTCTGGTATCTGTTTACAAATAGTACTAAAACACCCAGAAAAAGCAGTTAAGGTCAGATGAGGGTAGGAGGTATTGGAAGAATACATGGTAATGTTCTGCAAAGGACTTATTTCTTTCAACTGAGTGTATTTTAAAGGGCCTTTTTTTGATGAAAAGAATCGCTCTTCCCAGTTGTATTAGCAGTGAACTTGGGAGTTGACACAGAGAAGCAGGGGTTGAAGTGAACATTTTAAAATCTAAATGGGAAGATAAAGAGGCCAAGGCATGCTGTTCCCCTTCCATCTGCAGTCTTTAAAAATAAGTATTATTTTAGGTCTGGTTTAGAATATGTGACCTTTTGCCAGTAGATGCTAATTGCTGCTTATGTTTCCAGTCTTTCCAGTGGATATCCACATAAGCAGGGGACCCGGAATGATTTGAGTTTTGTTTTGAGAGGCTGCTGGTGGAAATAGATAAAGGAATGAAGAGTTATAGATGGATTCTTAAAAGTATTAGTGTTCCAGCTTTGAATTGCCAGGGTTACCTTGGTTAATAGCAGTTCTATAACCCGAGGAAGTTTGATCTTGTTGGGTTTCGTTTTCTTTGAAATCTTGAAAAGTGAATGAACAAATTATCAGCATGGTCAAGGTTATGGTCCCCTTTTGTTACAGATTTAGTGTCTTTTTCATAACTTTTGGGTATATCGGATCATTTCAAGTATCTGATTCTCCTATTGTCCCAGTAGTTCATTACTGAAGCTGGCCATGCAGTTAAAAAAGGAATCAATTAAACACGCCTTTAAATCTCTGTAAAATCTTGAGTAGAAAATAGGAGAAAGATAAAAACTAAACAAAAACGAAGAATGTAGTTGTGGGTTGTTGCACCATGTTTTTCTCTGTGGAATAAATCTAATTATAAACACAGAAAAATAGCTATTTAAGGATATGAGAAGAAGAATTCTTAATGTGCGTAGCCCTACAAAGTAATTGAATGGAGTAAAGGTGAAGAACTAGTAGTTTGCATTGAGAAAAATAGTGCAGAATTTTGTCATTTTGTTTTTAGCGAGCTGGGAATGAATGATAATGTGCTCCTACATTTTATTACATTTGAGCATATAGTTAGGTAAAGTTGTCATGTCTTTCTTTTTTTATTTGTTTTGGCCAGGGCTGGGTTTGAACCCACCACCTCCGGCATATGGGGCCAGCACCCTGTTCTTTTGAGCCACAGGTACCACCCAGTTGTCATGTCTTTCTAATGTGGGAAGCTAACATATTTCTAGTTAAATTTGAAATATAGTTTATATTTCAAATATATTTGAAAATTATATTTCAAGAAAAACAGGTCATTTTTTTTTTCTTTTTTCTTTTTTTCATGTCAGAAGGGTCAGGTCGTGTTTCCTGTATGAGATTTCCAAGTATTTGTGTTTCTGTGCTTTGGAAAAATAAATTTTCAAGTAAAACCCTAATATTTAAATTAGTTTTCCCCCTTTTTTGTTTGGCATTATCCTTTTCTTTATCTTTAGCCATATTTGCTCATAAATGTTATTAGTGGGAAATAATCCTAGCTATTTTATATATGTACTTTATTCGTGGTGGGATGTTTTCTTCTAGGGTATGAACTTATACAAATGATAGTGTTTAAATTTTAGATTGGAACCTTACGAAGTGTGGCTCTCATGGTACTAAAGCTTCACTTGGCACTGTACTGCTAATAGGGCGCTCCATTCTGATGATGGGGATGGCCATACCATGGGACCAAGACCCCCTGCCTGTATCCCCAGTGCCTGGAGCCCAGAGGAGGCTCCCCATTCATACTTGTGCTGATTTTGTTCATATGCTCATTTTCACTTACCCTTTGGTTTAAATTTAGTGACATTAAACTCAGACTTAAATAGAAATAATTAAAAAACTTTTTTCTCTTCAATCTGAAGTTATCTTGTTACAAGATTTTTTACAGGACAATTGCTTTTCAAGATGTTTGTAATTTAGTTCAAATTACTGAGCATCTGTGCACCAGGCTCTTGGGAAATTATTAGTGAAAATAAAATGATTTCTACCAGTTGAATGAGATTTTTTTCAATATTAATGCCAGGATTTTTCTTTGTTTCTTTTTACTGAATCTGTAATTTTGTCACAATTAATTAGTTTTTAGTTTCAGATATAAAATAGAAATATTTTGTTGTCATTTTCCAGGAATATAGTCTAGAGTAGTAGTTATCAACCAGGGGCTGTTTTGTCTCCCAGGGGACATTGCAATATCTGGAGAAGATTGGTTGTCATAACTCATGGGTGGTAGCTACTGGCATTTAGTGGATGGAGGCCAAAGATGCTGCTAAACATCTTTCCATGCACTGGACAGCCCTTACAACAGAGAATTACCTGACCCATCATCTCTCACCTGGGCGTACTGTAATAGCCTCTTAACTGTTCTGTCTCCTTACATCTTCCTTTCTAACCAAAATGATCCCAATAAAATTAAAGTCAGATCATGTCACTCTTCTCAATCCTCCAATGATATCTGTCTCAGAATAAAAACCACAGTCTTTACTAATTCCTGGAGCGGGATTTGCTTGTAGTGGACACTCAGCATTTGTTGAACAAATGAAAGCTTGCTTTCCACTTTAAAGAAACAGAAACTGAGCATTTTAGAGAATGAATTAATTGTGTGGTTTATTGAAGAACCATGAGTTTGTGGTTGGCAGTACATCAGAAAATCAACAAATGCATACACATTTTTATGTTTTATATTAAAATGCAGTTGTTTAAGATAGTATTCTAAATGTGTTATTTTAATGGCTCATTTCTAATTATTAATCAAGTGAATTTATCTAAGTCATATAAGAAGACTTTTATAATATGGTATATATAGAGAGTTTGATTAGAAGAAAATAACTGAAGACTTGTTCTAATAATAGTAATCATAATAACCATCATTTTATTGAACCCAAACCATGTCCCTCCCATAAGGGACTTTTTTTTTTTCCCTTTTGGCCCAGAAACCTGCATTTTATTGACACTGCCATTCTTCCCACAAGAGAATCTTAGTTACCTGGTTTGCTTTTAATGAATGAGAAGAGCCCACTTGTATTCTTGAATCTTTCTTTGTAAAAGCACCAGATAAAGTTGACTGTCCTTATAGATGAAACAGAGGCTAACCGAAGCTCACATCTCCACCTCATCTACCTGCTCAGTGGTCGTCACTTCCCTTAAAGTCACCTTCTTCTATTTTGGTATTACACTTCAAGAGAACTGAAATTTTCAAGCAGAAAAAAAAAAAGTCATGTTACAAATAAGTAAGTGGCAGCCCAAGTGAAGTCCTTAGACTATGATTTCCAATAATCTGTTCAATCCATACTGCAGAGATACAAGTATAAGCCACTTTTTTTTTTTTCTCACTATGTCTCTCTCGGTAGAGTGTGGTGTCAACTCACAGTAACCCCAAACTCTTGGGCTTAAATGACTCTCTCCCCTCAGCCTCTCAGTAACTGGGACTACAGGCGTCCACCACAATAACTGGCTATTTTTTGGTTATAGTTGTCATTGTTTAGCAGGCCCAGCCCAGGTACATGTGACCGGTACCCTAACCACTGAACTACAAGTGCCAAGCTAAGTCACCATTTTGGTTCCTAGGTTTTATTTAAGAATTCATCCAAAAAATTTCAGATAAATGAATTTTAATCCTCATCTTCTCCCTCTTCTTCATCTTGGTTAATTTGGAAGTAACGTTTAATTCAATTCATAACTCTCTTTGCTGTTAGGAGTTACCCACAACCAATCATGTAGATTATTCTCCTTCAAATATTTTTTGGTGAGATATTTCAAATACTTTTTTGAGAGAGACACCTCAGAAGTGACCACGGTGTTGCTCCTCTTGATGGTCAACACCCCTCCCCCAAGATTTCCTGCTTTTCCATTCACTTTGATTCTCTCTTGCAAAAACTGTTCAAAATTAGCAGCGTCCATGATTCTGTCTTCTACAGGGTGGGTGCAATCACGAGTGAATTTCAGAACTTGCCTTTCTTTTTCTTGAGACAGAGTCTCACTATATTGCCCTTGGTAGAGTGCTATGGCATCACAGCTCACAGCAACCTCAAACTCTTGGGCTGAAGTGATTCTATTGCCTCATCCTCCCAAGTAGTTGGGAATACAGGTGCCCACCACAATGCCTGGCTGTTTGTTGTTGTTGTTGTTGTTATTGTTGTTGCAGTTGTTTAGTTGGCCTAGGCCGGGTTCAAACCTGCCAATCTCGGTGTATGTGGCTGGTGCCGTAACCACTGTGCTATGGGCGCTGAGCCAGAACTTGTTTTTTTGTCCCCCTTTTCCACGTGTTTTTTCACAGGAGCCGTGGCAGCAGTGGAGGAAGAAAGGGAGGTGAGTGAACTTGGCAGACACAAAGAGTCCTCAGTGCACTGGGCACGCAGGGCCCAGACAGCACTAATTGCAGCCATAGGGGACTTTGTGTGCATTTTTGGCATCTGGTCCTGTTCCCTGTTAGATGTCTGAATCCTTCATTCACTGCCAGTGAGAATTTCAGTGTCATCAGTTTAGTTTTAGAAGTAGTGTGTAGCTAGTGCATCCAGGGGCCTTGCTAAGTAGTGGGACTTTAGAAACTCATGAGTTAATACGTACAGCATTAACACTGAAGTAGGATCATACCCTAACTGTGTTACTGACTCTAGGACGACCTTCACCCTTCTTATCAGAATATGGCATGGTGTGACTATTGACGTACTTTCCAACAAATTAGACTAATAAAAGTGTAGTTTCCTCAAGGTTATGAATTTTTAAAGTTGGGCATTTTTTTTCTCTACACATTTGATTAGAGAAATGAACTATTTGGCAAGATTTCTTATGAAAAGAGAAAAGAAACCATAATGATTTTTGATCCCGTGGGATTGAGGCTATTGCTTTCCCTTAAAGTCAGCGCTTTTGGAATTGGGTTATTTCTGTGAGCTGTCACCTACTCCTGATTCCCACCGAGAGCTCTGTGGTAAAAGCATCTTGCAATGGTCGTGTAACTAGTTCTTCAGTATACCCTTCACATCCCTCTCGTTTTAAATACTTCAGCTGTTCTTCTGAACTCCTTTACCATGCCTTCTCCAGAGTGGAGTTTACCTACTGTGCACTGTCTTAGCTTCTGACCTCTCACTTGTGCATAAGTTACTTACTCAGCTGTTGTGTTCTGCTGTGGAATTCTCTACCGAGGAATTCTGTTGTGTTCAAGAATTCCTTTCATCTTGTGCAACAGGCATTTCCATCACCTGTCTTGTCACTCTGGCAAACTGTGCTTGGATAGAGGACTAGTCAGTTTTTGTTAGGTGTAAATGTTGGGGGTAACCAATAGTGTGTGTCTCTGTGTGCAGGGCTCCTGTCTGCAAGTTTAGCCATTATCCTGGAGGCGTGGAGGCTGCTGCCTTTGTAATTTTCTGAACTGTTTCTCTTCCAGATTCAATGTAATAAGATATGTTTGGCTGTCACAAGGCTTTCTCCTAAGAGGAACAAATAGATTGTATTATATAGTTATACTGAGAGAGGTATGATGTTTGGAGAGTACGATGGAATGGACTAAAAAGTGATTGAGAAAGAGCTTAGTGTCCTTTGGATCAACAGTGTCAAAAGTAGTCCTCCTTGCCCCTGACAGAAATACCAGAAGGAGGGCTGCTCAGCTATTGTATCAAAGGGTAATGGAAGTCATCCTTTCCCTCTGTAATTTGTTGTGAGGTAACAATGGCATATAGAATGTACCAAGCTCCACATGGCAATAAGAAAGAAAAAAAAATATGGGTTGAGGTGGCAATTTTTGCATTGTGCAGATTGCTGTAGTCAGCTGGACAAGCTACTTGGGTGGTTGAGGTGGGAGGATTGTTTGAGCCCAGGAGTTTAAGGCCTGGGCAGCATAGCAAGACTATGTCTCATCAAAAAAAATTGCTGTAGTTTTTCTGGGATTCCTAATACGTGTCTTCTGGACCACAATATACTCCTTGAAATTAACAACTGACATGTATTTGTCTTTTATTTTTTTCATTTTTTGAGATGGAGTCTCACTCTGTCATGTTGGGTAGGATACCAGGGTGCCGTAGCTCACAGCAACCTCAGATTCTTGGGCTCAGCAGATCCTCTTGTTTCAGCCTTTAGGGTAGCTGGGACTATAGGTGCTTGACGCAATGCCCGGCTAGTTTTTCTATTTTTAGTAGAGACAGGGTCTCGCTTTCTTTCTTTTTTTTTTGAGACACAGAGTCTCAGTTTGTCACCCTTGGTAGAGTGTTGTCACATCATTGCTTACAGCAACCTCTAACTCTTGGGCTCAAGCAATTCTCTTGCCTCAGCCTCCTGAGTAGCTGGGGCTACAGGCGCCTACCACAACACCTGGCTCTTCTTAGAGGCGGGGTCTCACTTTTGCTCAGGCTGGTCTGGAACCTATGAACTCAGGCAGTCCACCTGCCTCAGCCTCCCAGAATGCTGGGATTACAGGTGTGAGCCACTGCACCTGGCCTGGGATCTCACTCCTGCTCAGACTGGTCTCTGAACTCCTGAGCTCAAGGAATCCACCTGCTTTGACCTCCCATTGCACTGGGCCTGACAGGTTTTTGTCTTTGAGTTAGCCAGCTAGATAACAGCATTTGGAAGTAACTGATACTGTGCATAGTCAAGTGAACTAATATTTTTTATAGGTTATAGAGATTTAGACATTTTATTCTGTCTTTGTTGTCCTCTGAATGCTCTGTCAGCCCACTGGTTCATTCTTTTCCTTTCTTTACCTTCTTGCCAATGCCAGTCTTCTTCATAAATAACTCCTTTCCTTGCTTATTAAAGAGTCCCTTGGGAAATGAAGAGGGAAAAACTTGGATAGTGCTATGGTCTGAATGTTTGTGTCCCCACTCAAATTTATATGTTGAAATTCTAACTCCCAAGGTGATAATATTGGGAGGTGATTAGGTCATGAGCGCCCCACCCATTCCATCCTAATCCAGAATGTCTTTATAAAAGAGGCCACGAGAGGTGTCATGTCCCTTCTGCCATGTGAGGACACAGTGAGAAGGTGCCAGACATGAACTGGGAAGCTGTCCCTTTCCAGACACCACCTTGATCTTGGACTTCCCAGCATTCAGAACTGTGAGAAGGAAGAAATTTCTGTTGTTTCTGAATTATCCAGTTTATGATATTTTTCTTATAGCACCCCAAATAGAGTAAGAAAGATAGAAAATTGCTTTATTTTGTGCTGGCAAGATAGGTGGGTGTAACTACTTTTGTTAGGTTGAAATAGGTCGTTATTGCTAGGGGTTTCTTAGCAGGGATTGTTCTCTCTCCAGGAGTAATTCTCTTTTCTTACTTTTCCTTAACACTCTGCTTGGCATTTCTTTATGTCTGGGTGGGGCGAAAAGAAACATGATGTGTGAGAATTTTTTTCTCCCTTCAATTTGTACCAAATGGGAACCCAGATATTAATGTTTTTTTCTTTCATTCGTTTTTATATATTTAAAAAAATAGAATATATTAGGATACATTAGGTTTTGCTATACTAGTCATTTGGCTAATAACTCCCAAATGACTTCAGTGGCTTAAAATAATAAAGGTTTTATTTTCTGCTCATGTTTTATATAATCATCATGGAAGGAGAAGGGAAGCTTTGGATATCATTATTACTCAGGGAGCCAGGCAGATAGAGTATATGCACTGTCTGGAGTATTGCTGGTTACCAAAGGGAAAGGAGTTCTAGAGGGTCTCAGATCACTTGGCAGAAATGGCATGTTCCCCATGCAGCTCCCAGGGAGCTAGGAAGGGTAATTCTTGTGCCCAGTAGGAGAGGTGTGGGTCCTTTAGTTTGCTATTGGCTACACGTGATGGATAGCCTAAATCAAGCAAGCTTAAACATAAGGAGATTTATTATTTTACAACATTGAGAATCCAGAAGCTGGGGGGATCCAGACAGTGTGTCCTAAGGACTTGCTCAATTTGTCTCTTCCCGATTTTGCTTTCCTTGAAGTTCTGCTGGTAGGCAAGCTTTCTTCTTGGTCATAAACTGCTTTAGCAGTTCCAGATAGGATAGTTTAGAGAAGAAGCACAGGAAGAAATATACTTTTTGTTAGAAAAGAATTCTTAGAAATCCTCACTGAGATTTCTGATGTTTCATTGGGAAGAGTTGTAATATGTCTATTCTGAACAAGTTACCATGATTAGTTTAGAAATGAGAATCTCCTTGTTGGAGCTAAGGTCAGGGTCGATTTCTCCCTGAAGGACATGGATATATGTAGGAGAGGTAGATACCTTGATAGAAGAAGGGGAATGTAGAAGGAGCCAGCAACTGTTTGTCATACTCATTACATTTTATGTGCAGATGTTTGAGGCTTTTGTTCATAGAGGTGATGAGAGATGCTAATTTCGATGGGTGTAAGATGGTGCATGTTAGAGGGACTCCTGGGTAGACAAGGGGTGACCTCAGGTTTAAAACCTCTTTTTTCAGATAGCTCAGTATTTATAGAATATGACCCATTCATATAGAAGTTGTGTGCATAACGCTGCAGTCAGTACCAGGTTATGCATTATAGGAAAAAACAAGAAGGCCTCAGTACATATTCTTGTCATTAGTATATAGACCTCCTACTGAAACAAACAGAAGCCTACATGAAAGGAACCCAAAACGGGTCATTACATCTACTACCTCTGAAACAGTTCATTTCTTGTCTGAGTGAGATAAAACTCAAGTATGAATTTAATTGGTTTTTATTTCATCTCTTGCTCTCTCTTAGAGATGTATGAGTAATGTCATACTGATTTGTCCTGCTGTGTTTCAAATAAGGTTTGGTGTTTCTTTGAGATTTTGAAAATGGTGTATTCTATTTTATCTCTTATCTATTTAGTACAGGCCAGGCTGGTGGTACTTCCACCCATTTGTATGGCATGGCCCACTTTTAACTTCTGAAACATTTGCTGCTTTTCTGTTTTCATGTGGCTGGACTTCTTTTCTAACATCTGAGGTGCCTGGAAAGGGTGCTGAACCCTAAAACTGGTAACTTGCTGGTAGAGGTATATTCTCCCTCTTTATAGCTTTTTATTTGTTTTTCTTATCAGGACTTGTGTGGTCTTCAGCTAGCAGAGAGTACCTACCATGTTTCCCCCCAAATAAGACACTGTCTTATATTTATTTTTTCTCAAGAAGACACACTAGGGCTTATTTTCAGGGGATGTCTTATTTTTATTAAGCATAATACAGCAATCTACATTTATTCAAATACAGTTAAGTCATCTTCTTCTGGAACCTGACAGGGGGAGCTGACCTTGTTGGTGGGGCTGGCGCTAGTGATGGGTAAACTCCTTTCCCCTAGCCGTTCGCACACGCACAATAGGATGCCTGCCACCACCACGTGCGTACCGGCGCAAGTGCAAATGGCTGGCTCGGAGAAAGGAGCTGTGGCTCATAAAAGGTATTCCAATGTTCCTTACCGCTCTGCGCTGAGGAGGGGTAGGGGTCTTATCAGGGTAGGGCTTATATTTAACAAATGCATAGAAATCCTGCTAGGGCTTATTTTTTGGGTAGATCTTATCTTTGGGGAAACACGATAGTTATCCTGGTGGTTGCTTACCTTGGGTCACCACCCTGCTATTTTTTAGTTTTGTATTTCTAGCTCTTCTTGTGGATTGCTCTTTCACCTGCTTAAAGACCTGTAGGAGCAGATCATCCTGTGAGTATTTGGTGCAAAAGCCTTTTTATCTTGCCCATTTGGCTCTGGGCCCTTAAGGTATTCATTTGTTTTTGTGAGCAAGGCTTTTTTTCATTTGTGTGTTTGGGGTTTGAAGTAAATATGTTCAATTAGTTTTCATCTGTGAAAAGTTGTAGTTGGGCCACTTTTAAATAACACTGCATAGATAAAGTGTGGTGGAGACAGCTTATGTTTCGACTCTAGGAGCAGAGATTCTGTATATATGTCTTTTTCTTCAAGTTTTTAAAAAAATTCCAATATAAAGTTCGTTATTGTTATTAGAGAGTAGAAATCTTTTTCCTTATTCTAAGAAAATTTGTTGCACTTGGGATGTAAAATTACTTGATCGTAACTCCTTTTCTTTCTTTTTTGAGACGGAGCCTCAAGCTATCCCCCTGGGTAGAGTGCCATGGCATCACAGCTCATAGCAACCTCCAACTCCTGGCTCAAGCGAGTCTCCTGCCTCCGCCTCCCAAGTAGCTGGGACCACAGGCGCCCACCACAAAGCCCGGCCATTTTTTTTTTTTTTTTTTGGTTGCAGCCATCATTGTTGTTTGGCGGGCCCGAGCTGGGGATTCGAACCCGCCACCTTAGGTGTACGTGGCTGGCGCCTTAGCCGATTCAGCCACAGGCGCCGAGCCCGTAACTCCTTTTCTTAAAAACCTTGCGGGCTACGTTTACCAAAGTAAATCATACCTTTGTAATTAATAACCCAACTTTTAAAATTTATTATTTTTTTTAGAGATAGGGCCTCTCTTTGTCAACCAGTCTGTAGTACAGTGGCACAATCATACTTCACTGCAGCCTTGAACTTCTGGGCTCAAGTGATATCCTTCTATCTGTCTCCTAAGTAGCTGGGGCTACAGGTACACATGACAACACAGCTAATTTTTAAATTTTCTTATAGAGATGGAGGTCACACTACATTGCCCTCTCTGCTCTTGAACTCCTGGTTGCTAGCGGTCCTCCCAAAGTGCTGGGATTATAGGCAAGAGCCACCTTGCCCAGCCAGCTTTTTTTTTAAAGGAAAAATGAAACATCTCATTAAGAGCCAGTAAACAGACATTACAAAGATAAGGAAAAGGCACCAGGGAGGCTAAATAACTTGACCAAGATTCTTTTTTTTTTTTGAGACGGAGCCTCAAGCTATCCCCCTGGGTAGAGTGCCATGGCATCACAGCTCATAGCAACCTCCAACTCCTGGGCTCAAGCCAGTTTCCTGCCTCCGCCTCCCAAGTAGCTGGGACCACAGGCGCCC
>CAUYQV010086193.1:0-64863 GCA_963574575.1 Galagoides demidoff
ATATATACTTTTTTTTTTTTTGAGACAGGAGCCTCAAGCTGTCCCCCTAAGTAGAGTGCCATCACAGCTCACAGCAACCTCCAACTCCTGGGCTCATGCGAGTCTCCTGCCTCAGCCTCCCAAGTAGCTGGGACCACAGGCGCCTGCCACAACGCCCAGCTATTTTTTGGTTGCAGCCATCATTGTTGTTTGGCAAGCCTGGGCTGGATTCAAACCCACCATCTTGGGTGTACGTGGCTGCCGCCTTAACCACTTGAGCCATGGACGCCAAGCCTATAAATAACCAGAGTGTACCCCAAAATGAAACAGTCCTCCACTCAAAAAGTTAGATTCCTAGAGACTTAGAGGGTATGTTTCTAAGGACTCCTGGGTGAGGAATATGACCTCAAAGATCCCTTTGACTCTTTAGAATAGGATGTTGGAATAAAGATGAAGGTGGAAATAATGTTGGTGGAGAACTCAGGAGCCTGAAACTCTGCCTAGAGCTAGAATCAGGCGCTCTCTCCAAGCTAGAAACAGGTCCAGACCCTGTGTCAACTGACTGACCATTAACTTCCTTGATATGATTCTTTCTGTGCTGTTGTTTATAATTTTTATTTGGAATACTAGAAAGATAAGATATGTGGGAAAGGATGCCTAAATTATTTACGTTGTAGCTGGAGGACCTTTTCTCTCCAGATCTTGGTTTTCTTGTATGTAAAATGGGGAACTTGGACTACCTTACAAGTTTCTGAATTTTCTAATAGGGATTCAGGTAGGAGGTTCAGAAGGAATCTTAAAGGGTGGAGGAGTGAGAGGATGCAGTCTCCAGTGTTCCATATGCAATGCTTTCTAGCTGTCTCCAGCCAGTGGAATTGTCTCACTATGGGCAGACAAAACCCATCTGGGACTTGCTATGACAGGTGCATAGAGGGAGGGCATGATGGAGCAGGATAGGATCTATGCAGAACTGCTTACATCATTTGTAGGGCTTAGTGCCAAATAAAAATCCAGGACTCCTTGTTCAAAATTAATAAGAATTTAAAGACTACAACAGTGAAACATTGAACCAAGAATGGGTCCTTCAAGAGTAGAGCCCCAGGCAACTGCACTGGTCATACCCATATGAAGCCAGCTCTAGCTATATGATAATACCCAGTATCAGTTCAACCAATTTAAAACAATGGATTTGGGGTTCCTTGTCTACATGACTGCAAAACTCTGGCTATCTATCCCTCCATATATTTAGGCCTTCTTTGATTTCTCAGTGTGGACGTCTTGCACACCATTCATCAAATTCATTCTAGTGGATTTTTTTATACTGTTATAAATAATACTTAAAAAAAAAATTTCCAATTATTTACTGCTAGCGTATAGAAATAGAATTGATTTTTAGGTTGAAATTGTATCTGTGTCTTACTGTTTTGGGGTCGGTTTTTGAAAATTATTCTCCACTAGCACTATCATGTTGTCTACGAATAAAATGGGTTTGCATTTCCTTTTTCATCTGTAAAATTTTTCTTTTCCCTTGTCGGTGTTCTGGGGGGACCTTGACCGGGGCTGGGGGCCAAACAAGGGAGATGGGGAGAAGAAGACTTTACACCAGTTTAATGTATGAAGTCTGGGCAACTTGGAGGGACGTACACTGTCTCACACCAAGTGGCAGCTTGAGGCAGTGCTGCAGCTCTCCAGCTCTTCAGAAACCTTTTATTGATCTCCAAAACAAAGCATTCAGGAAAAAGTGCAAAGGTGTCAAAATTCAAAAATAGAATTAAGAGAGAATCCCAAGGGCCCCCCCTCCCCAAGGCTGGATAGAAAAGTAACAGCTGGGTAATTGGGGACAGAAGGTAATAAATTGTCAACACACACCTGATAATGCATTTAGAAAGGGAGAGGGGAAAACAAGTTCCATCTCAGCAGGACAAACAACCTACCTTCCCTAATCTAACTGCCGATCAGGAGTCCAAAGGTCTCCACCTGCCTGCCTGCTGATTCTCGGTGCAGGGATGGTCTTGATGTTGCCCTGTCTGGGCTGCTTCCAGGCTCCTTTCATCTTCCATGGTCTTGATAAGGAGCCCAGAGATGGTCCATCTACATTCTTTACCCTGAATTGGAGGGCCTGCAGAGAGATCAGCCTGTCCACCTCCCACACTTGCCTTATTTTAATGAATAGTGCCAACACAAATGTAAGAGCAGACATCCTTGCCTTGTTTCCAATCTTAGGGAAAAGCATTCAGTCTTTTGTTATTAGGAATGTTGGTGGCTATTGTTTCCATTTCTTTACTTTTTTAAAATAGTTCTCATTTCTCTGTTGAGCTTCCAACTTTGTTTCCTCTTTGTATTAGTTTCCTGAAGTTGCTGCAATACATTACCACAAACTGAGTGGTTATGAAAACAGAAAGTTATTCTTTCATCATTCTGGAAATCAGTATTGCTGGGCTGAAATCAAGGTGTTAGTGGGGCTCTGTTTCCTCCAGAAGCTCGAGGTTAAAATCTTCATAATGCCTCTTCTAGTTTCTGGCGCCTGCCAGAATATCTTGGCTTGTGGCTTCATCACTTCACTCTTCAAGGCCAGCCTCTTTAAATTCCTCTCTGCTCTGTCTTCACAAGGCCTTCTCCTGTGTGTGTGTTTAAATAATGTCCTTCTTTTAAGGATATATCTTTTGCATTTAGGGCCTCCTCAGACAACCTAGAATAATCTCTCCATCTCAAGGTCCTTAATCATATCCACGAAAACTTTGCCATGTAAGATAACATTCACAAGTTCTAGAATTAGAAGGAACATATCTTTTGGGAAGCCATATTTTAGTTGATCATACTCAGCATATCCATTTTTTTCCTTTAAACTTTGTAAAATAATTACAATAATTTGTTAGGTCATGGTCTGCTGATTCTGCTGATTCCAACATCTGAGTCTTTTTTATTGACCTTTCTTCCTCCTTAAAGCTATGAGGTCTATTCTTCTTTTTCATATACCTAGTAATTTTTGATGGTCTGTTGGGGCACTGAATGCTACATTTTTATTTTTATCTTTTTGAAAATTGCAAAGGAAACTTTATAGTCAAAGAAAACACATTCCTTTAACAGTCCAAAATGCACAGTGCACAGGCATTCTAAGTCATGTACTTTACTTGTTGACCATCTGACTATAGTTCAGTTGCTTCTTCAAAAGCTGTACCTAGTTACCTTCCTAAATTGCTTTTAAATAAAGTTCTTAAGTTGTAGCAATAAACAAAATGACAAGATATACTTAAACAATACTGCAGTTTTTCAAAACGTCATAAGAAATTTCAACTCTTATTCTTGAAAAGTTATAAAAAAACAATGTTATAAACATGTTTATAATGCAATTATTTGCATAACTCTAGTAATGCTAATAGTGGCTATATGACCAGAATAGGTTTTTTTAAAAAAACACTAAAACATAAAAATACTTAGCACCCCCCCTTTTTTTTACCTGTAGTATGTGTTCATTTATGCTTAAATTTCAGCATTTACTATATCATCATTGCTCTACTTATAAAAGTCACATCAAAGGTTAAAGCAAAACCACCTACAAATTGGCATATGGTTTATTTCTGTTTGTGAAAATGTCCTTAATTTGTTGATGTAACAAACAAACTTCAACCCAGATTGCTAAACAAGCTAATCTGCTTTGCAATGAACTTTATAGTTCAATTGCATACAGGCAACATGCTATATATGAAAAAATTACTCACTGAACTACAGGTATTAAATACTGAAAAACAGTTTATTATAATTTATTTAACAATCTAGGAAGTTTGCAGCCATCAGCAGTTCCAGTGCTCAACATGGCTTTTATTGTTCCTGATGCTAATGCATGTTCTCATTTTGCAATAAAGTCATGACCATCAGAGGACATCAATTTGACATACATGGCATCAGGGCCTTCACAGTCACCACAGGTTTTCTCTTCTCCATTCATTTTGTTCTCAAGAAATTCTACTTTGCTTCCCTGGGAACTTTAGTAGCTTCTCATCAGCCCTGCAGCCACAGCAGCTGGGTCCCAGCATACTGCCACAGCCCCGATGCTACATTTTTAGAAGTTAAATTCTGGTCTTATAAATATTCTTGAACTCTGTTCTGACAGTTCATCTATTGAAATCACTTTATTTGTTAAGACTTGTTTTGGGACTCTCTTAGAATGAGTCAAGAGTATTCATTCATTCATTAGGGCAGGTAATCTTAAGATATGGCTTCACTAGGATAAAAAGTGATTGAGCTGTCCAATGAGGTCTCTAGCTGGTTGAAATTCCAATGTCTCCCAACACTGTGTGACCTCCAGAATTTCTGATGAACTCACTGATCCACTAGTACCTATTTTCTGTCAGGCCTGTATGAGTCTTACGTTGTACATGTCTAACTTGGTCTTTGACCAAAGACTCAAGGTTACTTTAAGCCAATTTCTGGAGTTCCTCCTCCAATAAGTCTCACTATCCTCCAATGCTTTGCCCTGAAAAACTCAGTGGCTCCCACCTTCAATCTCTTTTTCCTCTATCTTTATTTTCTCTTTCTTGTGTCACAACTTAGAAAGCACCCACAGGTGGAAAACTGTGGTAAATGTGGAGCCTACCTTGTGTATTTTTACCCACTAAAGGATCAAATCCCTTCCGTATTTTTTGTATAGAGCATGAAGTATAGCTTCATATATTTTGCCCAGTTTTATCATTGTAATATAAGATTAAATTTACTATCTGTTATTTAATTACAATCAAAATCAGAAGTCCAATATTATCAATTTTTAATACTTGCCATTTACTGAGCATTTGTGTGGGAGACTAACCACTTTACACGCATTTTTCTTATGTAACTGTAAAAGGTAATTAAGTAATTTTAAAAGACAGCATACCTGTCTTTGTCTTCTTTTTGTTTTTAAGGGATTTTAAAGGCAATTGTATAAAATGGTATGTATATGACTGTATTGTTAAGCCTGTAATGGAAAGGTAATATACTGGACAATATAGAAATGTAGTACATTTGACAATAACAATTTCACAAACAGAAATAAACTATATGCCAATTTTTAGGTGGTTCTGCTTTATCCTTTGGATGTGATAAAGGAGGTGGATGGGAAAAAAGGGTGGATGGGTGTATTAGAGTAACTAAATTATACCAGATGGTATAGGTACACCATGGGAATAAAGAAGAGAACCAGAAACAAACTCTATGAGTCTGTACTTGATGTCCTTTTTTAGATTTTTAATATACATAAAATTATGTAAAGTAATAATTATAAGAGTGTATTATTGGGTTAGTAACATATATAGATGCAATATGCATAACAATAATAGCACAAAAAAGAGGAAGAAGAAATAGAATATATAAAAATAAGCCCTCTATATCACTGGAATTAACTTAGTATAAATCTGGACTAGTTTTAGTAATTGATGATATATATGATATATAGCCATCATGCACACATATAAAAGCACTGAGAAAGTAAATTAAATAAAATAGTAAAAAATTCATTAAAAGGAAAATGTAATACTAAAACATATTTGCTAAATTCAAAAGAAAGTAGTAAAGAAGGAATGAGGGACAAAAAAGATGAAACATGTAGAAAACAGAAAGTAAAAGAGCAGATATAAATCTAATTACATAGCAATAACATTAAATACTAATGGATTAATAATACAACCAGAAGGCAGAGACTATCAGAGTGGATTTGAAAAACAATACCCACTTTATGCTAGCTACAGGATGGATATAAGAGATTCAAAGATATGATGAAAATAAAAGAATGAAAAAATATGTATCATCCAAACAGCAATCTTAAGATAGCTGAAGTGACAAAACTCATATCAGACAAAATAGACTTTTTTTTTTAGATAGAGTCTCAAACTGTCATCCTGGGTAGAGCACCATAGCATCATATCTCACAGCAACCTCCAACCTGGGCTCAAGCAATACTCTTGGCTCAGTTTTTCTATTTTTAGTAGAGATGGGTCTTGCTTTTGTTCAGTCTGGTCTTGAACTCATGACCTCAAGCTATCCACCTACCTCGGCCACCCAGAGCCCTAGGATTACAGGCATGAGCCACTGCTCCCGGCTTCAAATTAGACTTTAAAACAAAACATGTTACTACAGATAAAGAAGAACATACTATTATGAGAAAAGTGTCCATCCATCATGAAGATATAAAGATTATAATCACCTGACACTCAGCAGTTGGTCCTACACCTGCCTCTGAAGTCAAACAACATGCATCTCTCTCGTTGTCTGCAATAGCCCTTCACATATTTGAAGATATCTGTCCCAACTAAGAATTTTCCAGGCAAAACATCTCAGTTTTCTTCAATTACTTCCCATAAGCACATTTTTTTTTTTTTTTTTTTTACCTCTCATGACACCGGCTGATGTATTCTACATACTCTGGTTTGTTTTACTTTTTTTAACTTTTTTTTTTCTTGTAGGTTTTGGCGGGGACTGGGTTTGAACCAGTCACCTCCGGCATATGGGGCCAGTGCCCTACTCCTTTGAGTCACAGACTCTGTCCCTAGTATATTACTCTTAATTCACTAGCAATGTACTACTAGTATACTACTCTTCGTAGTAATGAATGTTATTGATATAGTTACCACAATGAATGCACAAAGTAGGAATTAGCAAAAATTGAGGTGAACAGTAATGAAAGAGATGGAAAGAGTGAAGTATAGAAGCATGAAATTCTCATCTTCTAAAACAGAAAGATATCTAAAATAGATGGACTAAGATATCATTTAGCAAATAAGCAAATTATTTATAAATAAAGAAATAAATAGCTTAAAAATGGAAGATAAATGGGCTTGGGCAGCCAGGAGGCATGTGGGCAGGGGAAAATAGCTTTCTATCCTTTCAGCTCTCTCTTTTTCTTTTTTTTACCACCACAAGCATTTATTACTTTGTAAAAATAAATATTAATTTAAAAAAGAAGCTCAATTTAATTTGAGCTACTTAATAACCCCCAGTTCAAGAATCTATTAATTACTTCTTATGTGTCATTACCTAATATTTTTTAATATAGGAAGAAGAAAGATGACATTTTCTACACAATTTAACACTGCATTTGGTATGGAGTTATCACTTGTGTCAGGGAGATAAATTTAATCACCCCTTTGGTGTCCTATTGTTAGGAAGTGACAAAGTTAATGCAATTTATTCAATACCTTTGCTCCATTATTAATGTGTCAGTCAGAATAAAGCTCTAATTTTATGAAATGACTTAATTTTTGTTCTTGGTTTTAAAGTCATCATTTTTACCAGTTTTCTTTAAAAATCTGGAATTTGAATGAGAAATTTAGATGTAATTCCCTAAATTGTTTTAATTCAGGGGAAAAGCTTTCCTTGGTGAGAAAATTTGCCAATTTTTTCTCCTAAAAAGTGACATATTGCTTTATAAAAGCCAGGTGTTAGAATCCTTAGTAATTATGCAGTCCAGGCTCTTCAGTTGGCACCCAAGTAAACTGAGGCATTAAGAAAGGTCAGGATTGGCTCAGCACCCATAGCATAGTGGTTATGGTCCCAGCCAAATACACTGAGGCTGGCAGGTTCGAACCCAGCCCAGGCCAGTTAAACAACAAGGACATCTGCAACAACAAAATAATAACTGGGTGTTGTGGTAGGTGCCTGTAGTCCCAGCTACTTGGGAGGCTCTTAAGCCTGAGTTTGAGGTTGCTGTGTGCTGTGATGCCATGGTGCCTACCAAGGGTGACATAGAGAGACTGTCTCAAAAAGAAAAAAAAAGGTTAGGATTATATCAGTATGGAAATGATGCTTTAGTTAAAGTAACCAGTGCTCTCAGCTTTGACCCAATGATTCTGTTTTCTACTCATTCTGTGTTGGTGCTTAGGATTTGGGCTAAGGTTGTAAGAGAGACTGGATCCTTTGGTTTCCCCCTATATACTATGGGTGCCAAATTAATATTTATTCATTCAGCAAGTATTTATTTGGTTTCTCCAGTCTTTGCAAGACAGTGGATTGAATAGTAAGCTCAATTGTATGTATTGAGAAAGCAAACTCGCAGGCCTTTACTCTTTGCTGCCCTGGGCAGGGGGTTGAAATACTCCATGTGCCCAGAGAAAGACTGAGGTGCTCACAGTAATCTGTGTTTGTCTGCCAGCCCCTGAGGAGGAGAGCAGCTCTTCAGAAGAACAATGGATGACTGTCTCCAACATGGACCCATTTTGTTCAAATCAAAATTGCTGGAATTTGTGGAAGGAGGACAGAGTTTTACAAAAAGTACCAAACACATGATGGTACCTCTGTGCCCTTGGGATCTCTGCAGCTCTCCATGTGTGCGTGTGAGCGGGCCAGAGCCAGCTGCCTGATGGCTCCCTGGTCATGTCAGTACGGAGCAGTGACAGGGAGGCAAAAATGGTGATATGAACAAGAATGCATTGGATTTTTAAATAACTCCTTTTCAGATCTCTGTTTGCTGTTCTTCTCATGACCCCAGGGAAGCAACATAGAAAGAACACATACTTGGAACCAAATAAACCAGGGTTCAAATCCCAGAGTCCCACCTTAACCCAAACGATATTGTACAAATCAGTTAAGGGCTATGAACTGCAGTTTCCCCTTGTATGAAACAGAAGTGTGTCTGCTTAACGTGTTGTATGCAGAGCTCCTAAAGCACAGCAAGTGCCCACTCAACGAGAACTATTAAAGCTGTGTTTGTGAACCTCAGCAGGATTCAGGATAAGACTTGAAGAGGAGAGAGAATGTCATCAAGATTTTTTTTTTTTTTAAGAAAGGATCGTTTTCCTAACTCTGCTGGGGAGTTCTTTCTCCTGAGTAACTTGCAGACTCAGCTCAGACTCCTGGCAGGGGCCTCTGAGCAGCTCTTGCCAATCGGAGATCACGTCCTATTTTATCATCTGTCCCCAGAGTTCTATCAACTCAATTAGTGAACACCTCCCTGAGCTGGGAACCAAGAGGGGGTCAGTACTCTTTCTACCTGTGAAGTGCTCTTTTATGGTCTCTAATTGGTATTTATCCCGAACCAAATTGGTGTATAGCATCCCTGAGTGCCCATGCCCGCCGTGGGCAGGGGAACCAATACTCAGGAGGCAGAAAGGAAACAGAGGTCTTTCCAGGCAGAAGAAGAACACAGGCAGTTCTGGGAGGTAGGAAGAAAATTAAATATTTCAGCTGTGATCTGACCTGTCCAGAGCATGGACTGTAACAGGGCCATAACATTAAAAGCTCTCTGTAGAGATTAATACCAACCCATTAATCTGTATCTTTATGGTCACTCAAGTAGTTATAACTCCACCTAATTATTCTTGGCTTTAACCCATCGATCTCCATCTTGAGCACAGGCAGAACTTAATAAATGCTGTTGAAGTCCCAGAACATTCCGTCAATTATAGTTCTATGACCTAACTGAAAAAATGTAGTAAGTAGGATATAATTCTGTCTGCATAGCTTAAACAAGATAGAAATTTATTTTTCCTTCATGTAAAAGTCCAAGCTGGACTTTGTGGTGACTTTGCTCCAAGAAATCATCAAGAGTACAGGCTCTTGTGGGACCACACCCAGGTACTGGTGTCATCTGCTAAGTCTACAAGGGTTCACTGGTTTACTTTTCAACAAAGAACATGCCCTTTCCTTTAAGAGCACAACTCAAAAGGAGAATATTTCACTTTTGCCCATATCCATTGGAAGAACTTGGTCACATGTTCTAAATCTAGCTGCAAGTAAGGCTGGCAAGTTGAGCTTTCATTTGGGGTGGCTGAGATAGGCTAAGAACTAGCCCCCCAAACACGTTCATGTCCTAATCCCTGGAACTGGCAAATATGTTACTTTACCTGACAGAGGAACTTTGCAGATGCATTTAAATTAAGGATTCTGAGACGAGGATTTTAGCCTGCATTATCTGGGAAGGCTGAAGGTAATTGATCACAAGGGTTTTTCTAAGAGAGTGACAGATGGGTCAGAGTCAGAGAAGGCAAAAGTTGAAAGCAGAGGGAAGGGAGAGGAAGGGATTCAAAGACGCTATGTTATCGTCTTTGAAGATGGAGGAAGGGCCTTGAGACAAAGAATACAGGCGACCTCTTTCTAAAAAAGACCAGGAAACAGATTGTCTTCCCCAGCCGCCAGAAGAAATGCAGCCCAGCTGATTCATTTTAGATCTCTGGCTTCCAGAATTATAAAGTAATTATTTTGTGTTGCCTTGAGTTATAAACTGTGTGTTAATTTTTACAGCAGCAAGAGGAAACTAATATAGTAAGTATCTATTTCTTCTGCTAAAATTTCTATTACTTTGGAAAAGACAGAGAATAGATATTAGAAGATCATTAGTCTCTACCATGATATTTGGGGTGGTGGTGGTAATGAACTTTTGCCTATTCCTAAAGATCACATCTTTCTCTTCAATTTCCCACAAACATTCCCTTAATAGTCCTATGGTTTATCTTGTTTGGGTTCTTTGCCAAACTCACAGGTCTGTGATTTTAGGAATCCTTTCTATTTCTGGAAATCATTTCACCCTTTGGGGGACTGCTATCATTCTTGATGCATCTGAGCCAACCACTGGGCTCCAGACATCTGAGTTATAAATTCTCTTGGTACTTTGGTGTGTATTTTGGACGTACTCAAGACTTAAGTTGTTCAAGCATTGAGGTGTTCTTTCGCGCATCTTGAAATATCTATCCCTACCTATCAACGGTTGTTCGCCCTTGTCAGTTAAGAGGATCATTCTTTTTGAGACAGAATTCAGAAGCGACCTAGACACTGGAGCTCTGCTTGCTTTACGTAATCCATCAGGACTGTACCAGGAGCATCCAGCAATATACTTAGAAGTTCTGGCTAAACTACCTTCAGTAATACCAGGTCACTTCCATAGGACTGAGGGACACTACAGCCCCTGTTATCCATCCAGAAAAATGCCAGGGATTCAGATCTTTCCACAGGCCTCTTAGCAACCATCTAATTGCCTTCCTAGAGAGATCACACGTCCCCATTTCTGAGCCTCTCTGCCCCGTAGGCCTCTGCTCCTTGTACCAGCAATAGTTTTCAGGGCTGCTAAAAGTGACACATCTGCTCAGTTTAATTCACCCACGACCACCACTCTTCTAAGACTGTTTGAACTCAGAGAAACAGCCTATGGGATGACAGCCAGGATAAGGGGGAAATGGAATAATTCTTAGGCTTGAAGTTCCCGAGAGAGGAGCATATTTCTTTGTTTTGTTCCCCTCACCTGCTCGTGTTCTCTCTGCCAACACTCCCTCTTGCCCCAGATTCGTTGGCAGTCGAGGCAGGAGCCAACTGCCTACTGAGCGTCCTCATTAAAATGCACTGCTCTTGCTAATTAGGAGCCAAGGTTCTCCCACGGTGGGCTTGGCCTGGATATTGCCATTATCTTCATAAATAGACTCTTTACTTTGCAAATGTGGCTGTCATACCCAGGCTTTCCCGACCTGGCAAATGCTCCGTGCCTTCTTAAGCGGCAGAGGGACTGTGTGTTAGCAGGAGAAGGCGGAGGCTTTCATGCAGCAGCAGGGCCCTGTCCTGAGCTCACCCTGCTACGTCTGGGCAGCAGGCAGCCAACACAATGGCTGAAGCTGCGTGTACAACCACAATTGGAAGCAACATATGGCCCAGATTTTCTGGGAGATCTTATTTCCTGTCGTTCTCATCTTTACACTGAAGACAACTTGTTAAATGCATGGAACGTGTAAATATTTTTTTACAAAGGGATCTAATTGGCTCACCTTTAAAAAAAGACTGTTCCTATCAATACATTTATGAATCAGGGGAAGAAAATCAGATGAGTTCTGGGTTCCCAACTATGCCCTTATGTAATCTCATCTCTGAGAACGGGCTGGCCTCCTTAATTTCCTTCACTTATAAAACTCTCTCTCCACCATTTCTGCCCTTCTAATGCTAAACTCCCATTGCTGGTATTAGACTGGTGCTGAACAGGACGAGACCTGTTCTCATTCCCTTAATTAAATGCAACCCCTCTCCTCTCTGCAACATCATAGTGTGTTTATGACTCTGTTATGACTCCTGTGATTATTTGCCAACTTGTGGCGTGCCGGCTCTCCCAGGACCCCTGCTGACCACTTCATACACATCGTCTCCAATCTTTACAATGAACCTGCCACTTAGATGTTATCCCTATTTCGTAGAGAGAAAACTGAGGCTCAGTGACATTGAGAAACTTATCCAAGATACCTCTCGGCAGGGAACAGAGCAAGACTGAGGGTTCTTGGTGAACTCTTCCTTTGACTAGATTGCAGACTCCGAAAGGAGAGATGCTGTCTCTGCCATCTCAGCGTTTTCTTTCTGCCCTTAGGTGCTTAAGAGGAATGAATCGAGGAAACATAGTCCTTGATCACAATCTAATTAGGGAGATCAGACATATTGCCAAGAAAAATAGCGGTATTAGAAGGCGGTCTAAGTGTGTGGTTGGTGCAAACCATGTACCATCTGCTGGTGAACTCGTATTCTGCAAAAGTTGCTATTAAAAGGTTCTTGTAGTCCAATTAGGTTATAGGTCAAGTCGTTAGCCCTCCCACTAATGCCAGTGATAGAATGAAGCAAGTCTCAAACTTTCATGTGCCTGTGAAGCATCTGGGGCTCTTGCCTAAAAACTGATCCGATGCAGATGGGCGTAAGACTCAAGGATATGTGTTTCTCCCAGGTTCCTAGATGATATTACAGCTGCTGATCTGCAGGCCACACTTTGAATAGCGAGGCTTTAAGAGACTGTCTTCGTAGTATGAATTGTACCACTGGGGCAACTGGGAGAGAAGGAAGCAGGAGTGGTTCTGAGGCTGCAGAGTTTACAGGCCACGGGGGATGAGAAATGAAAGGAAATAGGGCAGAATGTTTCACTGCCTGCTGGTTTTTCGTAGACAGGCCTGCAAGCCTTCCCTATGCCATACCCTTGGCCTGGGAATCCCTCACACATTTTTTGCCTGGAAAAGTTGCATTCATCCTTTAAGATAGCTCAGAGAGGCAGGGCGTGGTGGTTCACACCTGTAACCCTCGCATTCTGGGATGCGGAAGACGGTGGATTGCTTGAGCTCACGGGTTTGAGACCAACCTGAGCAAAAAGCGAGACCCTGTCTCTACTAAAGATAGAAAAACTGAGGCAAGAGGATAACTTGAGCCCAAGAGATGGAGGTTGCTGTGAGCTATGACACCATGGGATGACTTGAGCCCAAGAGATGGAGGTTGCTGTGAGCTATGACACCATGGCACTCTACCCAGAGTGACATAACTTGTGGCTCTGTTTCAAAAAAGATGGCCAGTGTACACTTTAGTTCTGTCCATCTGCTTCTCCATGTGATGGTCCATTCCTTGAGTCGGGGACTGCACGTTAATGATCTGGCACATGGCTGCTCTTTAAGAAGCTGAGCTTATAGCAGGTGCTGGGGTGTAGTATAGCGTAGGCAACACTTTACCTATACCCTCTTAGAGTGTTTTTGGCTGGGCCTGAGTATTAAATTGACATAAGATCGATCAGCAAGAGAAAAGCCTATGAATGTACTTAATACAAATTTTACATGGAACATGAGCCTTCGTTTGTATATTAAATTAGACAAAGCATAATAATTATGAAAATGTGACTTGGGCGAGGGCACTTACTAATGATTGGAGAAAGCAGGACCTAGGAAGATCGATTTAATCTAAAAAGGTTTGTACAGATTTTCTCCTGCTTCAGCTTTCTGTCCTTCATGATAGAAATGATACTTTCCTTCTGGTATGGGGAGGACATCTTTCTCATGGGAATATCATCTGCTTTTAAGAAATAGAAGGAAGGTCAGAGAGATCTTCCTGCACCTGCTGTTTTTAATGTCCCTTTAACTCAACATATTCAGTATGCCAGAGCAGCATATTTGGAGGTGGCATGTCAGTAAGAAGGCAACAGGACAGTATTAGATAGGGAGGAAGGAAACTGGGATAGCAAAGGAGTTCTGTACCAGTCATCCATCACCACAATGATGCTATGCAAGAAATAACCATAAAAGGCTTGGTGCCCGTAGCTCAGTGGTTAGGGTGCTGACCACATACACTGGGACTGGTGGGTTCAAACCCAGCCTGGGCCTACTAAATAACAATGACAACTACACCAAAAAAAAAAAAAAATAGCTGGGCGTTGTAGTGGGCGCCTGTAATCCCAGCTACTTGGGAGGCTGAGGCAAGAGAATCACTTAAGCCCAAGAGTTGGAGGTTGCTGTGAGCTGTGATGTCACAGCACTCTACCAAAGTCGACATAGTGAGACTCTGTCTCAAAAAAAAAAAAAGAAAGAAAGAAAAAGAAACAACCATGAAACACAGTGGCTTAAAGCAATAGCTTTTATTTAAGTATGAGTCAGTTGGGTGGTTCTGATCTCAGATAGACACTCTCATGCCCTTCTACTTAGATGGCAGGTCAGCTGCAGGCTGGCTTTGCAAATCTTAGCTGGGTTCTCCCACATGTCTTGGCCCCTAGCCTGGGTCCACGGAGTCTCTTATCCTGACAGACCAGTCCAGGTTTGGACGCATGTCCAAGACAAGGTTCCAAGAGAGGGAATGGAGTGTCCAAGGCCTTTTGATGCCCGGGCTTGGATATGATACATCATAACTTTACTCTGTTGTATTGGCCAAGGCAAGTCAAAAGGCTAATCCAGAGTCAGGAGGCAGGAGGCAGGGGAGTAGCTTCTACTCCCAATAAGAAGAGCTACAAGTAGAATTATAGCAGGATGGCTACAAAGCAGGGTTATAAAGAGGGGAATAATTTGGGCCATTTTTGCAATCAACTGCCACCATTTTGCGTTGAATTAGACTCTTTGGTAGTAAGACAGTATGCAAACAATGAGGCAGGTACCTCCACGATGGATATTAACTCTAACGCTTCCACTTTCTGGAGGTGACAGGGTTGCAGACCACAGCCATTCTTCACTACCTGCACATCAGTCACCCAAAAAGCAAATGTTCTTTCCTAGACTGGCTTCTTAGGTGTTTCTTCCTGCTTTCTAGCTGATGTGTGTTCCTAGAGTTCAGACTTGGACTAAAATTAGGGTGAGACAAACATGATTAGGGAAGCAAAAGTAAAAACAAATAGTTTTCATTTTAGCTCCATTCGGATTACCTGTGTTCCCAAGGTCAGCGTAGACACTTGGGTTGTGCATGTGCACCTATATTTTTAATTTACTGGCTTGAATAGGTAATACATTCATTAAAGCTTAAAAGATTAAATGTGAATCTTCCCTCATACGCCCTCCCCCAGTCACTTATTTCTCCTCAAGGGCAAATGATGTCATTTTTTAATATAGCCTTCCAGAAATGTACATAGAATTAGGCATCAACAAATACATATGTTCTCTCCTTGATTCTGCATTTAACTTAATTTTTTCAATGCACATTTTATCTGTAAAGATCTTTTAAAATCAGGGCATAAAAACCTCCTTAGTCTTCTTTAGGGCTGCGTAATTTTCCATTGCATGGTTATGTCCTAACTTGCTGAGTCAGCACTCCACTGATAACCATTTAATTTGTTTCCATCCTTTTCCTATTGTACAATCAAATCTAGATGGGGTTTATGGTGACACAGGGATAGATTCCAGCATTGTGTCTTCTGAGTGGATTGATGACAATGACTGCTCTATTATCTTCTGATTGGAATCTTTGTCTTAGTTTCTAACCTTGCAACATTACAAACAAACAGAAAATTCCATGAAGATGGTTTTGGCACACCCCCAGCACTTTCAGAACTTTCTGTTCTAAGTGTCCTCTAGAAGAAGCCGTATGGGATAGCAGGGAGATAGGAACGAAACAGATGATATGATTAAAAATATGATCAGCTATGCTGCATTTTTAAAAGAGCTTCTGAGAACTGCTCAGGGGAAGTGCCAGTTCAAGAGTCTCTTTGTGTTTAGAACTTTACCACATCAGCTAGCACTGCTTTGCTCCTGCTGGCACCGTCTCTGTTCTGGAGGGTAAATTGGAGGTGTGTAGAATTGGCATTCTGAGAAAACTATGGTGTGGCCGTGATAACTGGATTTTTAGGGGTCCCAGAACAACTCAGAATAGTCTGAATGACACTGTCCCAGCTAAGATCCAGGGACCACAAATCAACTGGGCTCTTAATTTATCCAGAGCCATGGTGCACATGAATTGTTTCCAAATTATTTCCTGCATCTGCTGCCTCAAAATCACCACAGATGCGTTGTTTAAAAACAGATTCCTGGGCCCTAACTTATCAGATCCACGGACTCAGTCTCTCTGGAATCTATAATAAGCTCCCTAGGTGACTCGTAAGCATCATCAGGACTGGGAACTCTACCAAGGCAACAGCGCAGATAAACACGACTGCATTTAGAAAGCAGGAAGCTCAGGCCTTACAGACTCTATATATGGGACACACCAAATGTTCTGAGCTCTATCAGCTTGATGCTCAAGCATGGAAAAGACTTAGTATTCTCTGGCTTCCAAAGGTTCAAATGCAAAGAGGCGCTGTTTCATCCCAGTTTCTTGCCAGTCAGGTTTCCGAATGGAGCCCTGCATAGGACTCTGAAATGGTAATGTCCAGAGAAACCTGAGGTAGGACAATGCTGACCGGAGGACCAGCCTAAATCTCCCCATTCTGCCTTATAGTCATGGATCCAGCCCTTCAGGACAAGCAATCAATGATAGATGGGCAGTTAGATTAGACCCTGGGATTGGCCCAGCTGGCTAGGAAGCTGGCCTGAAGAGTTCCCATACATGGGGAGAGAGAAGGATTTAGTTGCCCCATTGCCATAGGGGCAACTACACCCAAGGCTGGGCCATGGTGCCCCAGCAGACAGGGAATGTTCCAATGAGGTGGCCCTGCCCAAGGAAGAACAGTGGCTTTCTAAAGGCAATTGTGCAGACTTAGGCCATTGGACAGCAGTAGGGGGAAAGAGAGGTAGGGAGATCTAGGGAAATTGTCCAGTCTTAAAGTCCTTGGTCAATTTTGGGATCTCTGTTTTCCCTTGAAGAAACTGGGTCTTCTCTCTCAATCAAAGTTAGGTGGGGCTAATGAGGGGCTCAGGTGGGCCCATATCCAGACTGTAAGTGGAACCGTTAGCTATGGAGATGGGTCATTGGGGGTGGCCACTCTCTCCTAAGGCTAACTTGCCCCTTCATATAGGGAAGAAAAATGTTCCTACTTCTACATAAATGTGCTAAGGGTTTAATTTCCAAGTTCCAATTAGGATGCTGGAGAAGCATGCAGTAACACTTTGCTATTTCAGGGTGTAGCTCTGCAAATAAATCCTCTTTTAAAAGTCAGAAGCAGTTTCCCAAAGTCCTAATAGTTCTTTGCACATCATCGGTTGTCATTAAATTTGTGGTAAATTAGTGACAATTAATCTGTTGCCACCCTGAAACCAAATGATATCTAGATACAAAAAGATATCCTCTCCTAGGATGTGTGGGCAAGGGAATGTTCTTGAATTCTCTAGAGTCCTGAATCTACACTAGGCTATTGGCCCACAATGACTTGCAATAATCCTTTGTGCTCTGAAATTCTGCCACTTCGGTGGATAAAAGATTCACGTGAAAATGTCTTCTCGGATTAGGGAATTTTAGATAAACATGTCAGAGAGGCTCTGAGTCTTCTTGTTCTAAGTTTCAGTCCAGGATCCATCTTCACCCTGCAGCTGCTGGGAGTCTATATTTTGGGCTGGATGAACCCAGGCTCCCACAGCAAGGCCTGAGCAGACCAATGATGGGTTTTTGTCAGGGTTAGGGTTAGGGAATGGGAATGGATGGGAACAGGATTTGGGGAGATGTGGAAAAGCAGGGTTGGGGGGGAGGACAGAAAAGTTAAATGCAGCCTAGAAGGAAGAGAGACCCCAAAATAGGGGGAGAGAGGGACTGAGTGGCTGCCATAGGGAATGAGGCTTTGAAGGACTGGGGAGGTGGGAGGAGGAACCGGGTAGGGGTAGAGACAGGGGCAGGGAGAGATTTTAAGGAAGTTTTGGGTGTGGTATAATTACCTTCTCTGCCTCTATACAAAACCTCCAATCATATTCCTATCATCAGCACTGTCCAGGTTGAATTTGTGGTTTTGCTATGAGAACAAGAGATGTATTTTCCATGTGAGACCTCTAGGTAAACACAGGTCCAGAGAATTACTGACCCAAGGACATCTAGTATCTTTGAATCTGGAATAGTTTTATTGTGATGAAGAAACTCTACCAGTTGTTCTAGAATGGTCTCCTGTATTTTGGATGAGTTTGGCAGTTTGTTTGATGTATGTGTAGAGTATTATTTATGGTATTCTTTCATTAACTTTCTAATGCTTCTTTGAGACTGTACTAATATTTCCTCTTCAATTCTCAATATTAACAACTTATATCTTGTGTGATTTTTCTTTATCAATCATATTAGAAGTTTATCAATTCTTTTTTTTGAGACAGAATCTCACTGGGTAACCCCAGATAGAGTGCTGTAGCATCATAGCTCACAGCAACCTCAAATTCTGGGGTTCCAAAGATCTCTTGCTTCAGTCTCCCAGGGACTACAGTCCTGCACCACAATACCTGGCTAGTTTTTTTATTTTAAGTAGAGATGGGGGGTCTCACTCTTGCTTAGGCTGGTCTTGAACTCCTGAGCTCAAGTGATTGATCCATCTCAGCCTCCCAGAGTGCTAGGATTACAGGTGTGAGCCACCATACCCAGCCAGAAGTTGATTAATTTGGTTTCTCTTTCAGAGAAACATTCTTTTCTCTGTTGATTTTCTACCGTGTTTCCCTGAAAATAAGACCTACCCCCAAAATAAGCCCTAGGTGGATTTCTATGCATTTGTTAAATATAAGCCCTACCCTGATAATAAGACCTAGTGATGGGAGTAAGGCATCCCCTGTAAATAAGCCCTAGTGTGTCTTCTTGAGAAAAAAAAAAATATAAGACAGTGTCTTATTTTCAGGGAAACATGGTATTTGCAGCTGTGTTGGTTTTTGCTCTTTCCTTATTATTTCATGTTGCTCTCGTCACCATATCTCCTCTCTCTTGCTACTTCCAAGATGTTTTTCTTTGTCTTTAGGTTTTGGCTATTTCATTATAACGTGCCTTGGGATGGATTTCTCTGGATTGATGCTCTTTGGAATTGCTGAACTTCTTGAATCTATTCATTAATGTCTTTTACCACATTTGGGCCATGCCAGCCATTATTTCTTCACCCATCTTTATCTGTACTGCATTCTTTCTACCCTTTTTCTGGGAGTCCAGTGACATAAATGTTAGCATTTTGCTATTGTCCTGTGTATCCCTGAGGCTCTATTAATATTTTCCCTACCTTTGTCCTCTCTGTTGCTCAGATTGCATATTTTCCATTGCTCTATTTTCAAATCCATTCATTATTTCCTCTATCATCTCCAGTCTATTGATCCCATCCAAAGTATTAAAAAAGTTATTAATTATGTAATTGTAAAATTTGCAATTTTGGTTCTTTTTTATGTCTTACATTTCTTTACTAAAATGTCTTAAATTTCTTTTCTATCCAGGCTAAAAGTGTTCAACTTTACTTCTTGGAGAATTTTTAGAAGAGCTGCTTTTAAGTCTTTGATAATTCCAACATCTGTGTCATCTCACTTTTTATGTCTGCTGTTTAACTTTTCCTGTGCAAGTCCAGATTTGCCAGATAACTTTAGATTATAGTCTAGACATTTTCATTATTGTGTTATGAGCCTGGTCTTGGAAAGCATTGATATTTTTATTTAGCAGGCAATTAACCTGGTTGGGTTCAAGCCATATGTTCCTTCTAACCATGCTTGTACATGTGTGTTTCCAAGGTCAGTTCAGGTTCGAAAGCCGTGGCAGTGCTCTTCAAATCTGTCCTCACATGTATACCACCCAGAAGCCACTCTGGATGGAGCAGTGAACTGATGCATAGTTCAATTTTCTTATTTTATTTATAATAAAGAGTACCATGGCCTCAGCCTAGTCACAGCAACCTCAAACTCCTGGGGTCAAGCAATCCTCCTGCCTCATCCTCTCAAGTAGCTGGGACTTTGGTACCCACTATGACGCCTAGCTAATTTTTCTATTTGTAGTAGAGATGGGGTCTCACTCTTGATCAGGCTGGTCTCAAACTCCCGAGCTCAAGCAATCTACCTGCCTCAGACTCCCAGAATGCTAAGATTATAGGCATGAGCCTCTATGCCCAGCCCATAGTCCAGTTTTCAAGGTCTAGGGCATTCTGTTTGGGCACTGAGGCATGCATGTTCAGCTTGGCAGCTTGTGGCTGAACTCAGGAATTCAGAAACAACTTTCTTAACTACCTCCTTCTCTGTGATTTCCCCAGGACTTTCAGCTGCCTGGGGGGTCTACTCTGTTCCCTCAGTCAGAAAGCTGGGGTTTTAGTTACCCCACTCTGCTGCGTACTTTCCTGCGTGTACCTGCATCTAGGGCCAAGTTGGGGGAGACAGAGAAACAGAAATGCAATAGGGGTGTCCACCATCTCAGGACCAAACCTGCCCTAATCAGAGAGGGAGGCTCCCCGTCCTCAGAGTTCCAAGGGCCCATGGGCCTTGCTGCTGCCATTGCCACAGCCACCTCAGGATGGTCTAGGGACTAGGACAGAACATAAAGAAGGGGAAATGAAAAGGGTACCATTGCCCCCAGTCCCACTAAGTGTTAAGAGTCCCCCTTTCTGCCTTATCCAGCCAGAAATGCAGAATTTCTCCTGGCACACGCTCTATGTCTGGTTCTCACTTCTGGTTTTCAGACTCCCTTGAATCCAGGCCAGGGAATGCCAAGGGGAGAGGGAGGCGCAGACAGCTCACTGCCGGTTCTGCAGTGCCTCACCTTTGGTCTTGTGTCCCAATGCACCTGCTCTTGTTTACTTTTCAGAGTCCCCACATAGCTACTCCACCCATTCTTTGCTTCATTTTCACAGCAGCTATGAACTCAAAGGTGGGGCTGGATGGCTGAGACGTAAATGCTCTCTCCATAAGGGACAGGGAAATGGGAAAATGAAGACACCCGGTGCTCAGACAATGGGTATTATGGGATTCTCTTTGGAAAGGTGAGGGACAGAACTGCACAGGAACAAAGGTTGTCCTCTTACACAGGTGAAGTCCCCGGGGAATCTCTATGCCCTCCCTCAGAAGAATAAATGATAAGTCTGGGCAGGGTGAGAACTCCCAGTTTCTGCTCTGTTGGTTCATCTTTCCTGGTTATTTGATGAGATTCTTAGGGGGAGGGTTTTAAGGCAATCACATTTCTATAGGAAAGAACCTTTCTTAGTGAGATAAGGAAGTACCAGCAAAAGAGAGAGAGAGAGAATGAGCAGGTGCACTTGGTGAAGTTGGACCTGGGGAGTGCAAGGTGAGAGAGAGGGAGGAGGGTAGAAAGGCTGACCTTGAGGCAGCTTCTAAGACTGACATGTCCAAGTGCCAGTCTTTGTGGTGTTGGTTTCTGAGCCCCCACCACTGATGAACTAGGTTTTTAACTTTCACTTCGGTTCATTCTGAGACAAATTCCCCAAAGCAAAAATCACTAAGGGATAAGCATATCTTTCAAGGGAAATAAAATATGTTTGCTTTCTTAGCTTTTCAGATTACTTGGCTTCTGCTTTGAGATGATGGGCAAGAAAAATCGCAGCTAGAGCCCAGACTACTGTGCTCTCTACATTACCTACCCGCTGAGCAAAATGTCTGTAATGCCTGAAGGCGCTCAGAACACCGAGTGAGCATGGGATCTTAATCTCAAGGTAATGGTTTAGGCAGAAAAGGTTGCTCTTCACACAGAGTGGTCTCTCCCCTATGTCCTGGGATTTAACTGGAATTCACAGACAAACCCTCACAATTTCACTTTCTCAATGCTTTGTAAAAATATGCAGTGAATTGCCAAGACCAGGATGCTCTTCGTCAAGGACTTCCGAGGAGATAAGGTTTAATTTGCTATTCTCTTGGCCTCACTGGGGCGTGTGAATTCCAGGGAGTGATGTATGTTTTCTGTAAAGTCAGCAAGCCACCGTTGAACAGAATCTCTGCAGATATTATCAGTGGGAACATAAGTTGGGTCAATGAATCATAAATTCTATTTTGGTAATTTGCCGAAGACAACATGGAGAACGCAGCTTTCCCCTTGGGGAAAGTTGGAAGAGACGCAGGTAACCAAACAGCATAGCAGTCAGGTGGGGGGTTGGGGGGGAGAAGGGAGACATTCTGCCCAGCTGATTGCAAACTTCTCTACAACTCATCAGTCACCAGGCAGGTTGGATTCCCCCCTCCTTCTTCCCCCAAGTCCTGGAAGGAGTGTAAGCAGGCTGCACAGTCACAAACAAACAGGAACACGACCCTGGAGCTGGGTCCCCTAAGATACTCAGATGACTGCCTCTGTTCAATTTTTCAACCCATAAAACAATCCAAACTCATCCCTTAGAATAGATCCCCAGATCTTAAATGCAACAGCCCAGTGCCGCTCACATCGGCTGAGTTTCTGTAGGTTACAGAAAACAGCCAGTTCATACGCTGGCGTTCCCTCTCCTTCCTTTTGGTTCATGAAATTCAGGTGACACTGTCGATGACGACAGTGAGAGGAGGAACAGTGAACTGAAGGCACCTGGGATCGATCTGATCACGTGGTGTGGCCTTTCCTCAATGCAATTATCTCTGAGCTTACAAATGAAGAAACTGGGGAGTGACAACAATGACACATCATCCCGAGTCATCATCATTCATTCCAGGAATTAAATCTAGGACCTTCAACTCAGATGCCCTTCTGTCTAGCTCAGCAAGATCCTGGAGGAAGGGAAGAATTTTACCCGAGGGTTTACTCAAAACCAAGGTCAAGACAAGCCTGTGTTTACCACCGTCCTCCCCACAGTCCTCAGGAGCTTTGCGCAAGCGAGAACAGCTGTCCTTTGTTTCAGACAAGGGCAAGCAAGAAAACGGAAGTTTAAATTGCAATAGGAAGGGTTTGAATCAAATGTGAGAAAAAATTGCTGGATTCCAAGTATTGTGAGAGGAAGGAATGAGTTGCAGGGGACAGTGGCAACGTCTTTTTTCTAAGGTTTTATAGATGGCTCTCTTTCTGGATTGTCTGAGAATAGTTCTTCCAATAGGACCAATTGCCAGAATCCAGGCCTGGGAGCCTACCACTTCTGCATGCATCCGTCCGGCTAATAAAGGGGGTTCTGCTTCATTCACCCCATGACTGCTGAGGCAGACAGTTTATGTCTCAGCTGGAGAGTTTCTGCTCTCATGAGATGCCGGTCCACAGGGATTCTCTATTTCACATGGGAAAAAGAAACAACTTTCTCTTAAAATGAGCAATTACCTGCCCCTTATAGGGAAAACACTGCTTAGATTTCTCTCGAGCGGAGCAGAAAACCACCTCACAAAAGTTTGGAAGACGTTCTTAGCACGGGGCCAGCAGCAAAATCTGAAACTAGGTTCTCAGAATCACTGGGAACTTTAGGCCCCATTCCTGTCCAATTAAGTCAGAAAGTTTGGGTAGTAGGGTCCAGGCATTTGGTTTTTTGTTTTTTAAATGCTTCCTAGGTGATTTGAGAATGCTTCCAAGCCTGGAAGCATTGGGACTTTTCAGCAGTTCAAATCTGGCTAGATCCAGGGAGGGGAAGTACAGAATGTCTATTTAAATGAACTGTACCAGCTTAAGGCCATTTGACTACCGGGTTGGAGGATTAGAGCCCCAGCTGTCATACTGTGAGAGCAAGTGGCCTGCTGGCTGGCTATGAGACCGAAGGGACCCCACAAATGGCCTATGTTTCAAGAGCCCAGGGAACACAGGACCCCAGGCCCTCAGGGCTGTGTCTTGAAGGCTCCCTGCAGAGAAGGGAGCTATGATTCCATCGCTAGAATAAGGGTGTCCAAGCTGTGGCTTAACAAGCTACTGATCCATCTCCAGCCCTCAGAAGGCAGAATGTGCAGAGATCCCAAAACAGTGGAATGCTTGTCTGTGGTACAAAGAAGACAAGCTCATCTGTGGAGGCCTCGTGGCTAAGGACCACTAGGAAGCACATTGCAAGGACAACAAAGCACTGGGCTAAGAATTAGAAATCTGGGTTGAACCACCCTGGGTTCACATCCCGCCACTTGCTAGCCTCAAGCCCTTGGGCATATTACTCAATGCTTTTTGTTTCAGTGTCTTTATCTGTAAAATGAGGATAATAATAGTAACGACTTAATAATGCAGCTAGTAAAATGCAATCGGGAAGACTGCCTGCATTTGTTCTGTTGGGGCGGAGGCTGCAGTGGAATCCGTGATGGGGCGGAGGGGAGGGGAGGGTTTCTATGTCACCAGAGCAGTGGCAATGGAAATGGAGGAGGAGACGGAGGGAGAGGTGTTCTCCAGGCTACCCGGCTGGTGCTGAGACACCAGTCCACAGGGATCGGACTTCTCTCAAAGTCAAAGTGCCCGTCGCTGGTCCTTTGCAGCCCCAGCACCTGGTAGGGAAGGAGGGCACTTCTCAATCCCACACTGCACAGCCTCAGATCTGCTTAACTTTTACAGCCAGTGAAAGTTGGGTCACCTGGGTCTTTCTCTTCCTCATCATCCCTGAAGATTCTGAGTAAGAAAATCTAGGGTGGTGCCAAAGAGTCTGTAATTTCTTAAGCAGCAGTTCACAACCTGTGGGTCACAACCCACCGGAACTGTATTAAAGAGCCGCAGCATTAGGAAGATTGAGAACCACTGTTCTCAAGAGTTCCTGGCATGACTTAGCAGGTTTGAGCACCACAGTGCAATCTGCTCGGTATAATCAGAAGGGTCCCTAAGCATCTCTTCCTGAGCTTGCCTGTGCCCTCTGCGTTTTATCATCAGAGATCATAAGCCCTGCAATGCCACCAAATAGACATGTGTTTCAGTTAACAAGCAGCCTCTTTTAAATGCACTTGGGCCTTGATGTGAAATCATAAAGACTTAAACCCTAGGCCTTAAGATCAAGTTCAACAAGTGTACAGAACTCTGAAGAGGGAGAAGGCCGGGAGGTGATTCAGGGACAGAGGTGACGCGGGAAGAGCAGACTTGGGCAAGGACCAGAAGAGAAAGCTCTCGGCAACATGAAAGAAGAGGCCGTACTGGAGGCGGGCGAAGTGGGTACAGGGAGGCGGAAGAATGAAAGGAATAAGCAATCCAAAAACAGAGTGCTTTTTAAGTCAGCTAGACACAGCCTTTAAACTGCCCCGACTGGATGACGGGCACCATGCCAAACATCTTAACACCAATTTGATCTTCACGACAGTCTGGCAACAAGGGCACTGCTATTCCCACTTTACAAGTGAGGGTGTGGAGGTTCGTGTACCTTGTCCAGTGAAGGAGATGGCTGACGTTACATCCCGAGTCTCACGGAGTCGAGATGAGGGGTGATGGGTCAGGGGCAGGAACAGGCATCTTCGGAGAAAAGCTCTGACTAGAGATTGGCCCCCTGTCGTCTGCAGCCCTTTGTTTTTCCAGACCCATCCTGCTATAAACAGGTTCAGCTCATCGAGTTCCTAAGGACGGAAGGAGGCAACCAGCCCCAGCTGTGTTACCACCTGCTCAGCCCTGTGCTCAGAGGTTGTCAGAGCAGGGAGGCAGTTACACACCGTCCTCCCAAGTCCCATCCAGCAGAGACAGCAAACGCATTTGGAGAACTCCTGTACTTGGCGCCTGATGGTCCTGTCAAGCCATTGCTGTGAAATCCCAGAGCCTCAGAGCCTGTCTCAGCATATTATCCTAGCCGTTGGGTGCCGTTAGGCCCAAGTTGAAGCCTATTAGCTGTCCCTACTTATACCCTTGAACTAGCTGCCCTGTCTTGGACCCTCGGAACACCTAGGCCCCTGATGTCATGCGTCATCCCTGACAGCCGTCCCCGCTGGAACCGAAGCTCTGTATTGCTTCTGTCTCAATAGATTGATCACTTGTAGGCTGAACATCATTGGTCTTTCAGCTTGAAGTTCACGGGATTTGATCTCTTACTATACTGATCTTGCCCAAGTCAACTCCAGGCTGGTCAAGATTCTATAAATAGTCTAGACAGGGCTGCTGCATTTTGAGAGACAGTTCTATGGTATGTTTACATCATTCGTTCCTACATCTTTATGGAGTTCTTTCTTATGCCTCCAGTGCTCAACTAGCAGTCAGCCAGGTTCTGGGAACACAATGGTGACATAACAGTGCCACATCCACAGAATTAGAGTATAAACTCCAAGAGCAGGGATAGGAATGCCTAGTCTCGGGGTCAGGGAAGGTCTCTGAGGAAATGTATTTAAGCTGGGACCTAAAGTACGGTTTAGCCAGACAAAGATGGGGACAGAGTAGATTCCAGGCATGTGTGCAAATATGTGTGATTCCAGAGTATGTGTGATGACTGAATGTAAGGGGAGGAAGTTAGATCAGGGTGAGCAGGGCTGGAGTGCTGAGCACGAGTGGATACTGGTTTTATTAACACTCACGTCACATGACAGCCTGAGTATCTATCTCTCTTTCCTCACCAGCCTGTGAGCTCTGTAGAGGCCGTGCCTCTCTTTTTATCTTTATAGCCTCGGAGGCCAACCCAGGAGTTAGTATCCAGCAGGTGCTCAATAAATCCTTGCTGCACCGACTACGTGGAGCCAGAGACCCCCGCCCTGGCCCTGGCTGGTGTTTGTCTTTTCCCAGTTCCTGTGTCTGAGCACACTTGAGTCAGAGCCCCGCTCTTCCTGCGCGAGAACACGGAGACAGCTGCGATTTGGACACCGACTCAAAGCTGCGGGAACACCTGTTGGCACACCAATAATTCAGATTTTCATAGCTCGAGAGGTTATTGGTGCAAAACTCTTTTTGTTTATTTTTTTATTAATTTTTATTATTTTTTATCTTTTTTTATTATGTATCATTTGTACATAGATCATAAATGGTGCAAAACTCTTAAGGCAAAGTGGGAGTGTCTTGACATTAAAACCTGCTGTCTTTCCTTCCTTGGCATGAAAGAACTTTGCAGGCTGTCAGCTTTTGAAATCCTATTTCTCACCCTTGTACTTCACTAATTGTTTTCTTCCAGAAAGGCCTGGTATTCTCAGACAAATCATATTTACTGTTTGTTTGTGTTTTTTTTGTGTGTGTGTATGTTTGAGACAGAGTCTCACTCTGTCACCCTTGGTCGAGTACTATGGTGTCACAGCTCACAGCAACCTCCAACTCTTAGGTTTAAGTGATTCTCTTGCCTCAGTCTCCTAAGTAGCTGGAACTACAGGCACCTGCCACAACACCTGGCTACTTTTTGGTTGCAGTTGTTACTGTTATTTAGCTGGCCTGGACTGGGCTCGAACCCGCTGGCCTCGGTGTATGTGCCCGGTGCCCTAACCACTGAGCAACAGGTGCCAAGCCCATATTTACTGTTATTAAGAAAACCACATGCTTACCGGCTAACTTCTAAAAATCTGCTTTCCTCTAAGATTCTCCCTGACTTTAGGGGGGGTCTAAGTAAATATAGAGAAAGGGGAATCTGGGAAATCCAGGTCCCCCCAGTGGCCCATGCTATTGCATCATGGAGGCCCTGATCAGGTTTTAGCTCCTTTAACCTTTTCTGGACACTCCACACGGCCAGGTGGGTCCCCTGTCCCTGGAGATCCCCTGTCTTTACTAGCCATCAAGATGCGCTCAGTCCGTCACTCCGCACCACGCCCTCCATCAGCCCTTCAGGACAGCAGCCCGAAGCTTCCCGGCCCAGCACCCCATGCAATTTTTCCCTTTCCTCCCCTCCCACCCAGTCTCCTTCACTTCGGTCACATAAACGCTTATTATTCCAACTTGCAGTTGGAAACCAGGGCCCTCCTAACTGCCATCTACCATTCTCAGCTTCCCAGTCAGTCCACACAAAGGAAAGCCCAGCCTGCCACGGTTACTGCTGTTACTACCACTACTGCCAAAATGGCTATCAGCTGATATTTACTGAGCGCTCAGTGATATTAACCCGTTTGTCTCAGTAACCGTCCTCTGTGATAGGGGCATTATTCCCATGTTAAAGATGAGGACAGTGAGGCAGCCGGGTTCCAAACTTCATGCTCTCACCACCATGGTGTGCTGCTTTTCTAGTGAAGGCTTAGTGTAGTATAACGGGAAGGACGTGGCTTTGAGGCTGGGAAGGTCATGCCTTTGGCACTTATCTATCGAGTGATCTTGAGCTGGTTACTCAACTTCTCTGAGTCTTGGTTTCATTCAGCGTAAAGAGGTATATTCCCAACCCACAGGCATGAATAGAGAGGAAGGAAACTGAAAGCTCAAAGGATCTCATATCTCTGAGGCTTGAGCTGGCCGTGGAAATTCATCCCTAAATACCTAGTTTCTGCTTCTGACTTTGGGACCCTACCTGGGTCCCATCACCCTGAAGGTCCTTAGAAACCTAGGACTTCAGCCCTCAAAGGCCACAGGTGTGAAAGTGCCTGAAAGTCTCTGGAGGGCCACTGAAGGCTCACAACTCCTGCTGTCCCAACATTGCTGTGCTAGTCTGAGTCTTCTGAGAAGCAGGTGCCAACATGCGATTACACATGCAAGGCTTTTATTAAGGGAATATCTGCAGGGTCAGGAATGGAGGCAGACGTAGGAAGGGCCAGCAGATCATGATGCAAGTCTGCCTAGAGGTGGAAGGGCTGCGGGAAGCATCCTAGACATCCGTGCAGTCTAATGGAGGATGTGAAATAACTTAGGGGACCTGGAAAAAAGGACTTGGACCCCCACTTAGGTTAATTAATTGGTAATTTATTTTACCTGCTGCAGGGGCTGCTGCTCTGAGAGACAGTCAGCAGCCCAAGTGTGAGGGTGAGTTGCCTTTTATAGGCTTTGTGTAAGCATATTACAGAAGCAAAAGGTGGCTGGTTAAGGGGGGTTACAACTCAGGTAGTCATAGATACAGCAATGGAATGATAATTAATACAGTTTCAGTTGACAATAGATACATTTTATATCACAATGGTTATGGTTATACAACAGTAATTAATCAAGTCTCAGTGAGTTTTCCACCATTGTTCATCTAATGAGAACTTGGGGGGTTTGTGAAACTTGGAACTTTTTTCCTTGTACCTGAAGCTTGTTCTTGGCAACTCTAGGAGGAAGAAGGGGGCCTGGGAACATGTTCTCGGCCACCCTAGGGGGAGGAGGGACTTGCCTTGTTCCTGGAGTCGACTCTGGGGGGAGAAGGGAGGAGGAGGGAAATGGGCTGGAGAGGGTGGGGGGAACAGGTGAGGGCTGGGGAACAGGAGTGGGCAGGGGAAAGAGGGCTGGGTTACAATACCAGGAAGACACTACCCTAAAAAGAGAAATGCTCCACCAACCTGCCTGATCCACAGTGCTGTTCTTGCTCTTCTGGAGCTGCCCATGTGATCCCGGCTCTTAGCTTATTCTTGGCTGAACAGTTTTCTCTGACAAGCACTGGACGCTTCTGGAGATCAGAAGGGACTGGTGCCTTGCTACCCTTACAAAGGGGAGATGCAGATGGGAACGACTTTAAAGGTCTTTGTCCAAATCAGCCTCCTTCCCCCCCACCCCGTTCTCCTCCTGTAGGAGGAAAATCAGTCATGTCTACACAAATCTCAATTCCATTAACCTTTCAGCTCCTGCCGAGACACGGTTGTGCTAAGGTCCCTCACATTATATATGTCAAAAATTGGCTGGCGTGTCCTTTATACGTCTCTCTTGTAATACCTTGACTATTTCATAGAGTTCGCAGTTCAGGTACCCAAGAATATTAAAGTGCGGTGCAATTTTGATTTCTAGAATTAAGGCCTGAACTTGAGGTCCGTTGGAGGGGGAGGGGCAGCAACGGTGAGCACCCAGGCCCATCTACGCACGCTTCACTTTTATTCCCTGTTATTTCCCTTATGTTAAATTCTTATAAAACTAAAAAGGAGATGGGGACATATGACTCAAAATCATATAAATGTATTCTCTCTCTCACCTGTTCTTGGAAACCATAAAAATGTGTGTAAATTGAGTCTGTGAGGCAGCAGGTAACAGCACATATGAATGAGGGGTCTGATCTGCTCCACACAGACTTTTTATGAAATGTAGTTCCAGGAACGTATCGACTTTTCTGTTCAACAATTTCCTCAAAAACAAAACCCTGACTACCATAGTTCTTGTGATGATTAAATGAGACAATCGTTTCCTAGAAAATAGTCACCATGCACTCTATGGTAACCATCATTACCTCTCCTCCTAGGTTATAAAGATAAGATTAATAAAAGTCATATAACTTACTATTTACAATGGATAAAATCATCAACTACAAAAGGTTAAAAAAAGCACGTAAAATTGAAACGAAGAGAAAATAACAATATTCCTTAAACTTACATTGCACCTTTTTGAATCTAGTAATATGAGTACATTACAACTCAGATTACAAAACATATATGGAGAATAAAATATTTACATATCAGACATTCAATAAATGACTAAATTAGTTTGGATGGGGGGTGTGGAACAGATGTACGGAAAAAGAATAAACTAACACGGTGACCCAGAGGATTTTTGCAGATATTCTATAATCGAGCATGTAAAAATGTATTAAAACTTAAACACCGGGTCCCTATGATCCGCACATCACAGCATTTGACATTGGTAGAAATGTAAACAGCTGAAAATATGCAGGATTTGTCCAAATTAGCACCTAAATCACATGTATGAATCATAACTGCATGAAATTAACCTTAGTATACAGGAAACTGCTGTCATGTACAGTAAACTACAGTAAACTCCAGTAATTCTGTAGCCACCTCCTGTTGCTATTACAGTGGACTCATGCATTAAGTATTTGCTTAAAACTTCATGTGATGGCTCGGCGCCTGTGGCTCAATCGGCTAAGGCGCCAGCCACGTACACCTAAGGTGGCAGGTTCGAATCCCCAGCCCGGGCCTGCCAAATAACAATGATGGCTGCAGCCAAAAAATGGCCGGGCGTTGTGGCGGGCGCCTGTGGTCCCAGCTACTTGGAAGGCGGAGGCAGGAGACTCGCTTGAGCCCAGGAGTTGGAGGTTGCTATGAGCTTTGATGCCATGGCATTCTACCCAGGGGGATAGCTTGAGGCTCCATCTCAAAAAAAAAAAAAAAAAAAGAAAGAAAGCTTAAAATTAAAGCACTAATTTTAGTTCCTTGGTGGATCAATTTCACTCAAACAATATCATTAAACTTTTACAAAACAGTATCATTAAAATATATATAAAAAACAGCATTGATTTTGAAATGTAGATAAAATTTTAGGGAAAACTGATATAAATATTTGAAGAGCTGTTCAGTAAATGTAACTATACTTATTGTTTTTCAAAATAAATTTGACCTATACTAAACTATGCATTATTTACCATAATATTTTTCTACACAAAATAAAAATCGTATGCAGAAATCTTATCTATGTGAACAATGCCTGGTCAACCACTAAACTAAAGAAAGTAAGTGTGGTTATGATTTGCTCTCATTAAGAAGTAGTCCCACAACCTCTCACCTCTATGAGCATAATAAATGCTCTTTACATACAGAATAGATGCTCTCTAAACTTAAGAAGAAAATTTAGACTATTCTGAAAGGAAATCAGTATCTTAGGATAGGTTTCCACTTTAAAAATTTGTCCCAAAGAAAAGGAGAAGAGAGGGAAAGTGGGAGAGGAAAGAGAAGGTGGGTGAAGAGGAAAGGAGGAAGGAAATTAAAATTTGCTAGGATGAATATAATATGTATATATACATATATGTAACCTGAGTCTTATATAACCTGAGTCTTTGTTTTAAAAAAAGTTGATTATATTTCCATTTGAGAAACTGAAGTCATAAGCAATACTACTCTGAATTTTAAATTCATGTTCCTAATATAGAATTTTTATTTCATTTCTGGGAAGGGAAGAGGCAAGTTTTTTTTTAATGGAAATTTCATTTTTCTAAGCCATTATTGTTATTTATCCCATACCCTGGATTTGTTGGACAGGCATGTGAATCCTTTAAAAGTCAAAAGTACATCAACAGTAATCTCTTTAAATACTTTTAAACTTTTTACATTCTTAGAAAAACCATATCATTTGCTTAGCACTCAAACATATAAATACTTAATCCTTTTTGGTGGTAGAAATTAAAAATTTGTCATAAGATACAAAAAGTAGTAATTTCCCTTTTTAAAAAAAACATGAATTCTCACATAGTTTGGACCTCAATGATCAATAGTATGCCAACACTTAAGAAGATTCTGATTGGGCCAAAGAAGTAAGACTATACAAATGCAGGTATAATAATATACCAGGCCACATGAAAAAATTTCAATAACCTCTGTATGTTTTTTATAACCCTCTTCCTTAACTATCTACTGGAACTTTTGGGTTGTTTCCCAGAAATGGTGGCTTCTCCCTAAGACGAAGGAGCTGAGATTGTGAAGGTCTCTGAGCAGACTTCATGATGACCAGATTCACCACCCACTACAACCTGCCTCCAAAGCTTATAGACCCTTGTTTGTTACAGCACCACCTGTCCCAAGGCCTGTGTCCCCTCTGACCCCTTCTTTAAAAGCCCATGATCTCCATGATCTCCGTTGGTTGGAAAAATGGATTTGAGGCAGCATCCTCTGTTCTGGCAAGATGTCTGTCATATTAAAAACTACTTTTCTCCTTGGTTATCCTCTTTGCCTTAATAACTCGCCTTTGTTTGACAAGCAACTGAACCTAGATGGAAACCCCTTTCAAGTGATAAGAGCAATGCATGACGAAAAGTGAAGGTGAATGTAAACCTGGGCAACAACAAAGAGCGGCCAAACATTTGTCATATACAGTATTACGTTATCTTATGATGCAACACAACCAATTATACGGCATTTAATCAATTCACAGTTACATTATCAGCTCTGCTTCACTATTAGAATGCATATCCTTGTCTTACATATACATTCTTTACTGGGCCTTAGTCCTTTACATGTAGTGGACTTTCAATAAATGTTAGCATTTATTATTATAATTAAATATTATTATATATTACTACAACTGCAACTATTAGTTCAAATGAATAGATGCTAATGTAAATGTAAAATTATGTTGCTCAGAGAACATTAATCAGAAAGGAAAAAAAGCATTATTCAGTAACTATACAAGTTAAACACTGTAGTTAGTTTTAAAATAGTTAAAGACTTCCTTTTGGTTAAGCAAAAGTGGTTAATGAAAAAATTATATCTAAGTAAGGGGAGAAAAAAATAAACCCATACTCTAGGCCAGCCTATTTATACTATAGAAAATTGCTCCATGAGTTTGCTTATGTGACCACAAGTTTTCAGTATCCCAAAGAAATAAAGAATAATACTGACAAAAAATTAATTTTCTTTTTATAAAATGGACATGTATTTCTTCTATGATAATCTTACTTTGTAAAAAGCTCAAATTATTAGACATTAAAACTAACATCATACAAGGGTAACTAAGCAAGAAATGGGTCTTCTTCCAACTTTCAGTATGGGAATCTAAAGCATTCCAAATGCTAACAAAGTCACAATGAATTCAAATAAGTATCAATACCTATTTGATAAGACTTCCCAGAAATTTAATAGGAAAAGGGAAACAGTGGGATCTAAATTTCTTTATAGTTAGACTAGGATTTTATTCACAAGGCCACTGTTTTCATAAGATAAGTTAAAGCTTTTGCCTTAAAAACAATTGGTATATAGTAGACATAGTCTAGCAAGTTACAGGGATGTATTCTAGAATTTGAAAATGATGCCAATATGATAATCAATGATAAATTACCTAAAACTAAGGTATTATTCAACCCTGGCAATTTTACTAAACTATTACTTTATCTTTTTTTTCTTAAATCTCGGATGAAAAACACTAGAATGCTTAAATACCTGTAATGTACTTAAGAAATAAGTTTTATCTTTTAAAAAGTCCTAACTGTTAAAAATAATTTCCATATTTCAAAATGAAAAATAATCACCTACATTGCAAAAAAAGTATGAACTCTTTGGCAGGAAGAATCATTTAGGAAAATTGGGGTATTAAGTTTGGTTGGGTCTAAAACTGGTCGGCATTACCAGGATAGACAGTTACATTACTGAATGTAGGGTGGGGAAAGGGAAGAAAACTGGTCCAAAGCACAGAATGCTTCACCTAGCTCACCTAGAACAGCATGGAAATTCATTGAGTAGGAAAGGGAGTAAGGGAAGGGAAGAGCGAAAGAGTTGGGGGAGGGAATGAGCAAGAGTTGAGGGGAAAGAGAGGTCCAATCTTATTTATACCTCTTTTCTCAAAATAATCTAAACAAACACTAATTCACATTTTTGTCCAGCACTGGGTGCCTCAGTGCACTATTCCTGGGCCTTCTCCCAACATTGACATGTCTCCTAATTCACTCCTACACACACACACACACACACACACACACACAGTATAGCAGCCTGACATCTCTTAACAATTCCTTTATTTTTCTAAGACAGTGTGAGGTATCACTTCTAAAGTACAACTTAAAGTGAAAACTATTTTTGAAAAAACCTGTAGAAGTTCTAATTACTTTGCTCTGGAATTAACTTTTTATTCAGTTTCCTTTCTATTTTGTGAGTGATTCAGACACATTTTCAAAATACACGTATCTGTTTTTCATTATCCTTTTTATTTTTTGATAAGCAATTTTGGTGATCAATTTAAATGCTAGACATCTAAGGAACCTATACCGTATCTTTACTGTTTTATCATTAATAAATTATACAAATATTATGGGTTTCATTGCATTACTATGTTCATACTTTCATGGTCATTCAATCCAGACTTTGTACAAAATTACAAAGTCTGAGCTCTACCTTTCGCTGGCTTTTATTTCTTTTACTAGTTGGTATTTACTACAGATAAGTTTTCAACATGAACACTGATCTTTTAACTGGTATAATTTTTCCCATTATGCTTCCTCCCTCTTATGCTGGAAAAGGGAGAGATAAAAAAAGATTATTATTGCTTATAAGAATTTTCACTCTGGGTCAGGACATTGGTCCATTCAGTCAAATATTCTGTCACCACATAATATCACAAGTTTTCCTTGGAACTATAAAAAGTTAAAGATAAGCTCTCCTCAATATTTTTTTCTTTCAATTCACATTAACAAAAAATCTGAGTTTATACAAACCTTTATAAAATTCTTCACTTTCACCTGATAGTTGAGATATTTAGTTCCAAAAATTGGCCACCTCCTGAGGAGAGTTAGTGATTTTATCTCCTCTAAACTCACTGTAAAACTTCAAAAAAATGCCTAGTTATCAGTTTAAGAAATGTCCCATCTATGCCTATTTTCTTAAGTGTTCTTATCAGAAAAGGACACTAAATTTTGTCAAATGCTTTTTCAAGGTCTATTAAGAGGATCATATGTTCTTTGTTTTTACTTTTGTTTCTGTGGCGAATTACATTTGTGGATTTGCATATGTTGACCCAGCCTTGCATCCCTGGGATGAAGCCCACCTGGTCATGGTGTATTATTTTTTTGATATATAGATGAATTCTATTTGCTAGGGTTTTATTGAGCAAACTTCCCAGAAATTCAACAGGAATTTCTGCATATTCATTAATGATATTGGTTTGTAGTTTTCTTTTTTTGTTGAGTCTTTTCTTAGTTTTGGTACCAAGGTGATATTTGCTTCGTTGAAGGAGTTGAAGGTTCCTTCCTTCAATGTTTTGGAATAGGTTCTGCAATGTAGGTACAAGCTCTTCTTTTAAGGTTTGTTAGAATTCTGCTGTGAAACTGTCTGCCCCAGCCCTTTTTCTGTTAGAAGCTTTTTAATTGTTTTTGCAATTTTGGTGCTTGATACTGGTCTGTTCAAAAGTTTTATTTCTTCCTGTTAGAGTCTAGGGAAATAGTGTGATTCCAGGAATTGGTCCATTTTCTTCACATTTTCAAATTTCTGGGCATGAAGTTTTTGATAGTATACAGTGATGACCTTTTTTACTTCTGTGGCATCTATTGTAATTTCACCTTTTTTTTTTTTCTGATTGAGCTTATTAGACATCTCACTTTTCTTTTTCTGGTTAGTTTGGCCAAAAGTTTGTTGATTTTATTTATCTGTTCAAAGAACCAACTTTTTGATTTATTTATCTTCCAAATAAATGGTTCTTTGGTACTCTATATTTCTTTTAGTTCTGATCTAATTTTGATTATTTCTTTTTTTCTGCTAGGTTTAAGATTGGAATGCTCTTTCTTCTGTAGTCCTTGAGATGATTCATTAGACTGTTGATCTGCATGCTTTCAGACTTCTGGATGTGGGCATTTCATATGATAAGTTTTCCTTTTAGGACTGCTTTGGCAGTATCCCACAGGTTTTGATAGCTTGTGGTTTCACTGTTGTTTTGTTCAAGGAATTAGTGATTTCCTTCTTTATCTTTTCCTTGACCCAACTACTACTGAGCAAAAAGTTGTTTAGTTTCCATGACTTCATGTGGGGATGTGTGTTTCTGTTGGTATTGAGTTCTACTTTATTCCACTGTGGTCTTTGAAGATACAAAGTATAATTTCTATTTTTCTAAATTTGTGGATGTCTGTGTCCTAGGATATGACCAATCTTGGAGAAGATTCATGAGCTGATTAGAAGAATGTATATTCAGTAGTATTTCTTAAACTGATAGAAGCCATCTATGACAAATTCAAGGCCATTGTCATACTGAATGGAGAAAAACTGAAAGCATTTCCACTTAGAGCTAGAACCAGACAAGGATGTCCACTATTGCTGCTACTATTCAACATAGTGCTGGAAATCCTAGCCAATGCAATCAGGTAAGAGAGGGATATGAAGGGTATCATTCATATGAAAGGGGGAAAGAGGAGGTTAAACTATTGCTTTTTGCTGATGATACGATATTATATATAGTAAATCCTAAGGACTTAACCATGAGACTACTTCTGGAAGTGACCAAGAACTACTGATTTAAAAACCAGTAACCTTCATATATGCCAACAACAGTCAAGCTAAGAATCAAATCAAAGATACAATGCCCTTCAAAATAGCCCCAAAGAAAATGAAATACCTTGTAATTTACTTAACATAGAACCTGAAGAATCTCTACAGAGAGAATTTGGGAACACTGAGAAAAGAAATTACAGAGGATATCAACAGATGGAAGAAAATAGCATGCTCATGACTGGGAAGAATCACTAATCTACAGATTCAAAGCAATCTCCATTAAAATACCAATGCCATTCCTTGAAGATCCTGAAAAAAAAATAGTTCTATGTTTTGTATGAAACTAGAAAAAAACCTTGAATAGCCAAAACAATTCTAAGAACTAAGAACAAATCTGGAGGCATCATGTTACCAGACTTCAGATTATACCACAAGTCTATATTAATCAAAGCATGGTATCGGCATTAAAAACAGTGACATAGATCTATGGAGCAGAATATAGAATCTAGAGATGAAACTAGTCCCACTATCTAATCTTTGATAAAGTAAATAAAAGTACACACTGTGGTAAAGAATCCCTACTTAATAACTGGTGCTGGGAGAATTGGTTAGCCACATGCAAAAGGGTGAAACTAGATCTGCACCTCTCACCACTTAGAAAAATTCACTCATCAGTGGTTAAAAGATTTAAACCTAAGACATGAAACTACAAACAATACAGAAAAAAATGCTGAAAAGACTGTTCACAACATTGGTCTTAGGAAAGAATTTGAGAAGAAGATGCCAAAAGCATTCATAGCAACAGCAAAAATAAATAAATGGGAGCTGATTAAGCTAAAAAGTTTTCGCACAGTTAAGGACACAATCAACAAAGCAAAGAGACAACTTTCAGAGTGGGAGAAGATATCCGCATGCTACGAATCCAATAAGAATCTACAAAGAATTCAAGCAAATCAATGAGAGAAGAGCAAACAACCCCACTAATCATTAGGCAAGAGACATGAACAAAATCTTTTCTCAGGAGGACAGACGACTGGCCAACAAACTCATGAAAAAAAAATGCTCATTGTATCCAATTATTAAAGAAAGGCAAATCAAAACCACTTTGAGATATCACCTAATCTCAGTGAGAATGGCCCACATCACAGTGTCCTAAAACAACAGATGCTGGCATGGGTAGAGAGAAGGAAATATTCCTGCACTGTTGGTAAGACTGCAAACTAGTATAGCCTTCATGGAAAAAAGCATAGAGAGTTCTCAGATAAGTAAAATTGGACCTTCCATTTGATCCTACAAAATTCCATTACTAGGTATCTACCCAAAAGGAAAAAAGTCATTACCAGAAGAGTACATGCACTTGAATGTTTATAGCACTCAAATTTCCAATTGCAAAGATGTGGAAACAACCCAAATGCCCTTTGACACATGAATAGCTTAATAAACTGTGGTGTATAAATACCATTGAATACTATTCAGCCAGAAAAGAATGGGAATTTTATATCCTTTATTACAACTTGCACGGATATTGAGCACACTCTCCCGAGTAAAGTGTCACAGGAACGGAAAGACTGGTATCACGTGTGTACTCAATACTAATTTGAACAGATCTGTAGATTAACAACAAAGTGCTCATGTGAGAGGAAAATCTCAACTGAATCTAAGAAGAAGAAAGGAGGAAAGAGGGGTAGTGGACTCCTTTCCAAAATGAGCAACGTGAGGGTATAGGGCACACTTCAGTGTGACAGAGACAGCTACAGACTTAGACTTTGCCTTACAAACACAAGCAATGTGGCCTAATTGTATTACCTTCTTGTTCATCAGGGAAAAGAAAGGATGAAGGACTATTATGAACAGTTCTATGCCCCCACTTTGATAACTTTAGTTAAAAAAAAATGCCTGGTCATTTTAGCACTTCCTGAATTTGGTAATAATTTTTGAAAAAGTATCTACTCATTTAAAAATGAGTGCTTTACATTTAAAAAATATATTAGGCTTCAATTTTCCAGGAACACTATCTCATTTCATGATGGCAATACTCTCTCCACCTTCCAGTGATTATTTTATGGCCTAAATTAACTTCTGCAGGTCTAGGTCATTTTTCTTAAGAAGTGATAATCAAAATTGAAGTACATGTACAAGTGCCAGCATCTCATAATGCCAATATAATCCCAGTGCGTTATTATTTTCCATAAAGGTAGAAAAATGCTTTCAGTTTTGTTTCCATTATCCTTCCAGATGATGTCCACTATCTTAATGACATTTTTGGCTAATGGGTACATTGGGCACTTAGCTTTAGGAAATAGTCTCTCAATAAGCCAGAGTTCCCAGAGCTATTCTAGCTCAGAAGTCATCACTCCGTAACTGTTAAATTATACTTTGCTTCACACATAAACTCAGATGCCATCTTTTTGCTTCTAGAGAGTAGGTAATAGGTACAAATGTACACAAGTACTGACATTTTGTTTCTTATTATTCCAAGGGTTTTAAGTGCAAAATTTTTCAGCATATCTGAAAAGTAAATAAGCAAATACCTAATACAATAAAAAGATCAACAAGGGAGAAAAACTTAGACTTAACTTGAAAATAAATATGTGATAAAATTCCTAAGTGTAGACTTAGTATAGCAGATATCCAGAAGCTTAGCTTTATATTCATACCGACTTCAAGATCCATGCCATAGGATAGAGAAGTCTATAATGAAATCCTAGTTCTGCAAATTTTTGATTTTAAAGAGGTCACAGCCTCTCTGGGATTTCAGTTTCCTTACCTAAAACCTAAAAATATTAGGTTAGATCACCTCTAAAGCCTTCCCAATTAATTCTAGGACTCCATGATATATGACCACACCAATATTTTCTTGTACTTTCAGTAATAGACAAGGTCAAAGATTCAACTTTCAATGACACCAAATGTGGAACCTGTCAAAACATATTTTTTTGTAGAACAACTGGTAATTTCCTTTACATTTAGCATAGAACTGTTTTATATCATTTCAAAGGTATAATTTCCAGACTGAAGCTTGCCTGGAATGTCCGTGAAAGAAAATAAATATATAAATTAAACATTTTCCTTATTCTAATAATTCTCCCCTACACATGGGAAAGTTGAAATTTATCAGATTTTCTACTGGCAAAAAGAAAATAATTATATATTCAACAGACCAAAAAATAACCTTTAAGAAAATAATCATTGTAGTAACTCTGAAAGGTGACTAATTATATTATGTTAGCATAGTCCTTTCCCAGAACTTGTGTTTCTCACCTTGGCACTATTACTTTCTTCAGAATGGATTAATCCATGAATATACTAGTACTGTGACCTCTAAGGGTCTCACAATATTTCCTTAAAAACAAAACCAAAAATGGCTCACACGAAGCTTTGACACTAAGATGGTCAACTTGGAATTAGTAGAACCAGAGAATTCCCAGGAAGGATAAGCCTTGGGGATAAGGCTTTATTTGACATTGAAGCAAAAACAGAGGTTCTACCTCACAGGTTTACCATCTGTTAGTCTCTTTCTTCTTATGTAATGCAGCAAGTCACTTTGAGATCTACCATGCAAAACGTGAATAGGCATTAGGATAATTCAAGTATGCCTTTACTAACTCTATGTCATGAAATAAAAATTTCAATATCCTCATGACAATTTCCAATACGTCTTTAATAGGTTGTTGGAACTAAAGAAGGCAACAATGACCTTTGATAGCACAGCTATACGCACATCAGATGGGTTCATGAATATGATCTTTTAGGCTTTGTTCAGATATCACTCAAAAGCGTCTATATCTTATTTATTTACTTGTGGCTGCTACTAATTTTCATGGAAATCTACCAAAATAAGGAAAATTCAAATGGTAAGATTCCAGGATAATTCAGAGAAATCTTAAATTAAGTGCGTCCATCAATACTCACTAAAACAGGAACTAAAAAGTCACAGATCAAAAGTATGCTAATTACAGAGTCCAATTATCCTTTTCTATTCACTTAAAACTGCTTCTTATACTTTAACATATACTTAAGTGTATGACCAGAATAGCAGCGATCTTATTACATATCTGAACATGGCTTTTTTAGATAAATCTTTAATATAGGCTACTTTTCTCATAAAATTAGATGTAAAAAAATCTCTAAGATTTCTTATTCTTTATTAACAGACCATGTTATATTAAACCCTTATGAACTTAAAAAATATAGTTTTTATCTAAAAATTTTAGAGATATTCATTTGTGGAAAACTTTATAAGAGTCGCTTAATTATTTCCAAGGGTGACAGTATATGGGTACAGTGAACCAATCATTTAAAAATAAGGTTCACTATGAGAAATTACACTTTTGAGACAAGAGCACTATTCCATACATTTATAATATAGGGCACCTTCCGTGCTTTTATATTTTGGTAAAGGCCACTATTTGATAATAGATATTTGGATTTCACAGAAAGAATTTAAATCAAATTCTATCTTTTGCATACAGCAAATTCTCAGCTACTTTGTATCTGCCTAAATCTTAAATCTAAGCTCTGTAGCAAAAAAAAAAAAAACAATAATAAAATAAAAAATAAATTCAGAAAAACAACAGCCTTTAAAAAATGTCTATGATGCATAAACACATTGAGAAAATGAGATACAAGCTTAAATGGAATGCACGTTTCTCCTTAAGTTAAAAGTATAATTCCAAATGTACCAAAATTTTCAGTCTCTAAATATTATAAAATTGAATATATACAATTATAAACTGGGGTTTTATTTTGTTTTTGAGACAATCTTATGATGTTGCCCTCAATAAAGTGCCATGCTGTCATAGCTCACAGCAATATCGTTGGTTCTTACAATCTTCTTGCCTCAACCTCCTGAGTAGCAGGGACTATAGGTGCCCGCCACAACACCTGACTATTTTTAGAGATGTGGTCCCCTCTTGGTCCAGCTGGTCTTGAACTCCTGAGCTCAGACAATCCACCTGCCTCTGCCTCCCAGAGTGCTAGGATTACAGGTGTGAGCTATCATGCCCGGCCATAAACTGGGTTTTAATTTAATGCTCTTTTCTACCTAAAACATTGGGTCTTCTATTCAAATTACAACTTGGCTACTAGCTCTGTGACTTAGCAAGTTACTTGATTTCATTAACCTTTAGTTTTTGAATTTTTTAATGTAAGTAATAAGAGAGCACACACATTATGGAGAATTATTGTGGGGATTTAGTATTTAGTAGGAAAGCACTTAAGATAACCCTTTAAGAAGTGTTAGTTCTTTTTATTGCTATTATTAAGTGACAACTCAAATTTGCCACTAGTCCATTGCTTCTCACAGATGCAAAAATAGACTGCCAGAACAAAAACATGAAAGTTCACACATTTAGCAATACAAATTTCTTTCCACTTAATAGAGGTTTACCAAAAAACAAAAAACAAAAAACTTGTGAATGAAAAAATATTTGACAGTATTGTAAATAGTAAAGATTATTACAAATGAAAAGAAACAAGGCTAAGTGAAATGGCTCCCAGCACTTTGGGAGGCCTAGGCAGGAGGATTGCTTTTGCTTAGGAGTTCACGACCAACTTGAGCAAGAGTGAGACTGCATCTCTACTGAAAAAACAGAAATATTAGCCAGGCATCTTGGTGCACACTAGTCCCAGCTACTTGGGAGGCCGAGGCAAGAGGATCGCTTGAGCCCAGAAGTTTGAGATTGCTGCTGTGATGACGCTACTGCACTCTACCAGGGGAGACAGAGTAAAACTTTATCTCAAAAAAAAAAAAAAAGAAAGAAAGGAAGGAAGGAAGGAAGAAAAGAAACAATTCATTTATAAAACAAATATTTACTAGTATATGCCAGGCCCTGTTCTAAATGTTACCTAAAATAGACAACCAAGCAAAATAAACTTAACTTCATCAAAATTTTTGAAAGAGGACAGGCTCAAACCTGTTAATTCCAGCATTTTGGGAGGCTGAGTTGGAAGGAGCACTTTAGGCCAGGAATTATCCTGAAAACAGGTGACTCAGTAGCTATGAATATTAAAAAATTAGCTAGTCATGGTGGTGTATACTCCCAGCTACTTGGGAGGCTGAGGCAGGAGACTCACTTAAGCCCGGGAGTTGGAAGTTAGAGTTAGCTATGATGATAACACTGTAATTCAGGCTTGGGCAACAGAGCAAGACTCTGTCTCTAAAAATGAATAGATAAAATTATTGAAGGCATTTTAAAAAGTCAAATAATTTATGAATAAAGTTTAAGGATAGACAATTAATAATAGGCCTTACTCCTTTTTTCTTTTTTTGTACTACCTCTACTTCAAACAACCTTTTCCATAACTCCACACTATAAGCTTTAAACATCTCTTCTTCAGTGGCACGCTTATAAATATTAGTATGGTTCAATGAGGTAATAACTGCAACAGTTAACATTTATTGAGACTTTACCATGAGTTAAGCATGATACCGTCAATTATCATGTCCTTTTATTCTCATACAACCTTGACAGGTAAGTATTATAAACTGCATATTTCCATAGGCCAGGCACAGTGGTTCTGGCTCACACCTGTAATCCTAGCACTATGGGAGGCTGAGGCAGGTAGATTGCCTGAGCTCAGTAGTTCAAGACCAGACTGAGCCAAAGCAAGACCTTGTCTCTGAAAAAAAAAAAAACAGCTGGGCATTGTGGCAGGCACCTGTAGTCCCAGCTACTTGTAAGGCTGAGGCAAAAGAATGGCTTAAGCCCAAGATTTTGAGGTTGCTGGAAGCTGTGATGCCATGGCACTCTACCAAGGACGACAAAGTAAGACTCTCTCTCAAAAACAAACAAACAAAAAATCCCCTGCATTTTTCCAATGGAAATCAAGGTCATACACAGTGAGTGGAGCCAGGACTCCAAGTCTGTCTGCCTTAAATGCCCATTTTCTGAAATGCTATGTTCTACTGCTGATGAAATAAACAAATGCTGTTTATAGACACTATATAAGACCACATCACTGAATTACTTTTCTATGGCATTAAAGTCACCAATATCATTTAAGATTAATTCCATAACAGCAAAATTATATATTTAAAATACTGTGCATTTAAAACTCTATAGTGTTTATTTCAATTTTGCTTCTAAAAATGTATTTTTAAAGACATCCATTTAGGTTTAAAAATACATATATACAGACATGGAATAAATGAGTATTGGGAAAACCGATACCTGTGGAAGGAAAAGGAGGCTGGTTTTATATGTAGATGCTTCTAGAAAACTGCATAGAAATAATAAATGGGCTCGGTGCCTGTGGCTCAAGTGGCTAAGGCACCAGCCACATATACCTAAGGTGGTGAGTTCGAATCCAGCCCGGGCCTGCCAAACAATGATGGCTGCAACCCAAAAATGGCCGGGCGTTGTGGCGGGCACCTGTGGTCCCAGCTACTTGGCAGGAGACTCTCTTGAGCCCAGGAGTTGAAGGTTGCTGTGAACTGTGATGCCATAGAACTCTATCCAGGGGGATAGCTTAAGGTTCTGTCTAAAAAAAAAAAAAAAAAGAAAGAAAGAAAGAAATAATAAATGGACATAATTTAGGCTGAAGTCTTTAGCTCTTTCCCACTCACCTATGCTTTATTTTTTACCTTGGCCATGAACAATTCTTTCATTGACTTATTTTTGCAATTATTTTATGTTGTATTTTTTTTAGCTATAAATTTTAAAATTTATTTTCAAAATATAAATAAAATTTTATATAATAGTCTTTAAAGTCATTTTTATTCACTTATTTTCCTATTTCACGTACAAAAATGTTTAAAGCCATCAATAACATAAGATCATATGTAAAGTATCTGAAATAGGAATCTTAGTTATAATGTCTTCCATATTGTATGGCATGACAAAGCTTATTTTTCTTTTTTTTGTCTGGAAGAAAAAGTATATAAACAATTCTCATTCTACCCCCATCTCCCAGAAGAATCTTATTAATGAGAAGTGGTTAACATAAGTTTAAAAAGAGTGAAAAATGTGTAGTTTGAAAATTATCAAACATAAAAATGTAAGTAAATCGAAAGTAAACCCTGCAAAATTAAGGTTGTTGACTCTAATTCACAGTCCTACTCTGATTATTTCATTGATCAAGTTGAGCTGGATTACTAAAGCAAATACATTCCCAAACAGTCTTCATGCTTTAGTATTCATAAATAAATAATACAGCTATTTCTATAACATTTAAAAAGGAAACTCCTTAATTTTTGCTTAAATCACGAAGTATTTGGCATTTACCCTCTTCTGTCATTCAGAGTAACTATCCTGGTTTGAACCTTTATAGGTATTTTCTTTAAAAACACATGTATGTGTACTTTTTCTATCCTCTCTGAGAGGGAGAGAAAGACAGAGAGAGACACACTCAATTTGTCTTCTTTCCACCTAAACCAGAGGTCTTTCCATAACTCTTTTTTTTTTCAATGTAGGTATGACATTCACACCTTTTTACCTACCATTATTATTATTAATTTAGTAATATACTGCCTTCTTTTCCCCAAAAAGCATTTCATAGACATTTGTACAGATACATTCAGTAAGGCAAATTACAAGCAATTAAGTATGACAGGAGATATTAGTATGCATATATGCGAATATAAAAAGGGTGGAGGGGGCGGCACCCGTAGCTCAGTGGATAAGGTGCCAGCCACATACACTGAGGTTGGCAATTTGAACTCAGCCCAAGTCTGCTAAACAACAGTGACAACTGCAACCAAAAAATAGCCGGGCATTGTGGCAGGCACCTATAGTGCCAGCTACTTGGGAGGCTGAGGCAAAAGAATCACTCGAACCCATGAATTTGAGATTGCTTTGAGCTGTGATGCCACAGCAGTCTACCAAGGGTGACACAGTGAGACCCTGTCTCAAAAAGAGAAAAGGGTGGGGGGGAGTGATAAAGCAAATATCTCTATAGAAAAATGTTAATTGTAGAGGAATTTGAGTGAATGATATATGGGAATTCATTGTACTATTCTTGCAAAATTTCTGTGGCATTGTTCTAACTTTTTTTTATTTTATTGGGGGGGGGTTTCTTCTTTTTCTTTCTTTTTCTTTCTTTTTCTTTTTTTTTTTTGTTTGAGACAGAGTCTTACTCTGTTGCCCTTGGTAGAGTCCGTGGCACCATAGCTCATAGCAACCTCAAGCTCTTGGGCTCAAGTAATCCTCTTGTCTCAGCCTCCCTAGTAGCTGGGAGTAGAGGTGCCTGCCACAGTGCCTAGTTATTTTTAGAGAGGGGTCTCACTCTTGCTCATGCTGATCTTGAACTCCTAAGCTCAAACAATCCACTGGCCTCAGCCTCCTAGAGTGCTGAGATTATAGGTGTGAGGTACTGCAACCAGCTTTCTTTCTTGTCTTTATTCTGTGCCCTGGTAGAGTGCTGTGGCATTATAGCAGCAACCTCAAACTCTTGGGCTCAAGAGATCCTCTTGCTTCAGCCACCAGCGTATCTGGGACTACTGGAGCCCCCTACCACACCTGGATAGCATTTCTATTTTTAGTAGAGAGGGGGTCTCAGTCTGGCTCAGGCTGGTCTTGAACTCCTGAGCTCAGGTAATCCACCCACCTTGGCCTCCCAGAGTGCTAGGACTATAGGTGTGAGCCACTAAGCCAGGCCCTATTCCAATTTTTTTTAAACAAGGCAAAAGTAGCCATCAAGGTTGAACACAAAACAAGTTGGAACTACGAAGTCATTCATATCTGTGAGGAGTGGGCCAAAATTTCAGTTATAAGCTTTATTAACAGCCAACATGAAGCAGGAAGTACAATAAACTATGTGAGCCATTACCCATAAGATAAATAGAGATCATTGACCAGGGAAGAATACACAACTATTCCTGGCTCCTGGCACTGAAATGAGAAAGAAATTTCTCCCATGTGTTCTCAACGTCCTCAATAACATTTTTACAATATATAAAACAAAAGTTTCATAGGGCTTTTTTATGTAACATCATTCATATTGAGCCAACAGCCTAATGTCAAAGCAAAATTCAGTAAAAGCAATTCTACAGAGTACAAAACTCGGCAGCCCAAGTATACCCCTCCCAAACAGCTTTGTTATAGTCAAGGATAAGATCATAGAATACCCACAGAAACGGACACTCTGCATATGTGCAGACGACCTTCCCAAAATGCTTTTGCCTTGTTCTTATTTTTGGTAAATATTCAATCCCAAGAAGCAGCTATGATCCCTGCCAGCATGCAACACAACTCTTTAATGTTGTTGCTTAAGAGCTATATATCCTTTTATAAGCAGCCAAGCACGGGGTAAAATTAATATACTCTTATTTATAAATTTACATATAAATTTATAAAGGTTAATAGCTTTACAGGGACATATACTTGGATAAAGATCCCCTTAATCCGCATAAAAATATCAGCAACTGGCCTATAAAGTTCCAAATCAGTACCAGGACAATTCTAACTAGCAGAACTTTTTTGTTTTTGCAGTTTTTGGCCAGGACTGGATTTGAACCGGCCACCTCCAGCATATGGGGCTGGCACCCCACTCCTTTGAGCCACAGGTGCTGCCTCTAACTAGCAAAACTTTTAAGTACACACCTACTCCTTATCCTAAAACATCTACAGAGCAACATATTACTGAAATTAATAAAATGTCCAACTCGACTCTTCATTATGAACTGGTGAACTGTACCCATACGTACAATGGGGTAACTAAAAGAATTCCAAAGCACTATTATCTATATAACTGAGTAAATGGCTGGAGGATCTGTACTAAAACTTCAATACTAGAATAGTTCATGTGTAGTGCTTTTCTCTTATTACCAGAAAATAAAAGCATACCACATGCTTAGTCCTTTTTCTGATCCTTAGCTTCAAGGATGAACACTGTTGATGAGTACATGTGAGTCTAGCCATGGACACAGACATAGACATCCACATCATACTTACAATATTAAGTTAAAATACTGTGATTACAAGAATGTCTTTTTCATTAGACTTTGAGCTAGGGGATCAATCATAAGGCAGTGGTTCTGAACCTTGATTGTGAGTCAAAATCACCAAAGGTACTTCTTTAAATTATGGAAATACAATTTTAAAGTAAGCTATCTATATTGCTCAGAATGGTGTATTTAAATATTTCATTTTGTTTATAGGATTTGTAAAATATGCCTTGAAATAATGTTCACAAAATAAAAAATATACCAATTAACAGATGAAATACAGTTTTGCAATCAGCACAATGTTGAAAACAGAAGGGAAATGCCAGGTCCATAAATGATCATGCACATGATAATTTTTATTTACAGACTAACTTTTGAAACATTAAAATAATTTTACAAACATTTAAAACATTTCACAGTAGTCACACATTGACAGAGACTGTCATAACACGCATGAAATAGTATTGAGTACCCACTATATTCCAGGCTCTGTGATGGGGCAAGAGATGCAGTTATTGTCCTCACTTTTGAAAAGCTCATGATTACATGCTGTGTTCCCCACTGATAAAGAGATTCAAGAACCACTGAGAGAATGAGAAGTAAGATAAACAGCAGTCAAAACTGAAGTGCAAAGTGGTCATCCTTAATATTTATCACTTTAATATCTACTTTCACAGTTAATAGCATCCATTTCAGTTCCAAACTTTTAACAGCTAACATGAAGAAATACAATAAAAAGAAAAAATTGGGGACAGAACATATAAAAAGTACCCACTTTTAGCCATGTGATTTTAGCATAGCTTTCAAAAATAAATATCTATGATATAAAAAAGTCAGCTGCTAAAAATAGAAACTGATATTTACTAGGAGGGAGACATCAGAGGGCAATCTAGTCATGTTTTTACTCTATCAATTATCTTACCCCTGGCTTCACAGAGCTAACCGGATCCAACCAACCATAGTCTCTTCTTCTCCCAATTAACAGCTGTCATCACTAGAACAATTTCATCACTCAAATTTGACTTTTGAGCTACTTAAATAAAGAAGCTCATGGAAAATTAAGTGGAATAAAATGTTTTCTAACAACATGCAACAACTGATACAACTTGTTGTAAACGAACAGTGGTGTTCAGCTGCACTTGAATGTCACACCGAGAACAAGTTCTGTGTGGTCTCTACTATGCACTATAAGAAACTAACATTACCGGGCAGCGCCTGTGGCTCTAAGGAGTAGGGCATTGGCCCCATTTACCAGAGGTGGTGGGTTCAAACCAGGCCCCGGCCAAAAACTGCAAAAAAAGAAACTGACATTACCTCAGAAGAGGTTAAAGTAACAAAATAGTCTGAACTTTGAACCTGTACTTTGCTCATGAATATTTGAAATATACAATGGCCTCTTGAAAATATATTAAAGACTTAAAATCTAAAGTCTCCGTTTTTCTTTAGGGATGCATAGTATTCCAGAAAAGATTGTTTTTCTAAATTAGGTTCCACTTGCTATTTCTCTCATCTCCTTATGTCGATATGAGCTCCAGTTGGCTCCTTTTGTTCCTGAGCAGTTATAGTACTGGAAGGTCCTTGCTCAACAAGAATATAAGGTTTATTCCCTTTGCTGCAGAGCAGTGCTTTCCATAGACCAGACTTGCACTGTTTTAATTTTTTTAATGGTCTCATTACTGAGCCCTTAACCTTCTCTCAACTATTTCTTTTTTTACTCTTAACTATCTTAAAAATTGCTTTCTTTTTCATTGTTGCATGTACACAGCTAGCATATGAGGGCACCATGTATATGTATTTCTATAAATGAAAGGCCTCAAACCTGGCCCTCTCGGAGCAGGTTTATATTCAGACTTCTCAAAATTCTGTTTCCAAATTGAAATGTAATATGAACAAAGCAGAGCCTCAAGAGTGAATTGCATCAAGATAGTGCCGCTGTGGCATCTCCTCCCCTCTTTGGCTCTCATAACTGGTCGTCTTCCCTTTCCTAGAAAGTTCTTTTCATATCTTTAGCCATCTGCAAAACCTTTTCTACAATGTAGTTCAACTCTGCTTTATAAACTTTTTTTTAATGTCAAGTTTGTTTTTAGAACCTTATTAAAAGTCAAAATCAATTAAGTTCTCGGAAATCCATCGATTCTTCATCCCTTCACTTTTCAATGTCTGACACAACCACAAGTAGTAACTGGAGGGTTTTTCATGTACTCATGGTATTAACACATGAAAAAAATAAGCAAAACAATAAAACATTTGTTCTTCTAAAGAAGAAACCAAATCCTTTGGTTGCATTAGAATTTTATTTTTATGTATGGTGTGAGACAAAAGAACTATCAAATCAGGACTTGGGCACTGTTTTTCATGTGGCAATTTAGCTATAATAATATCTGTCCCTTTATGAAAAGATTTGCTTTATGTTGATAAGACATTTGCAAAATACTAAAAGAAATTCCCAGGAGAGAATGATCCAAATGTATCGGTAGTTTATATTGGTCAATGCAACAAGGTAGGTAAGGTCAATAATTGTATATGAGGGTATCCTGAAATGTTTACATTTAATCATTACACTTACAATTCTAAATTTGCTTGATTTTTGCCTCTTTTTCACTTATATTCAAAGGGAAGCAATATGCTGACATTGATAGTGTTGTCAACTTTTGCTAAATATGGCAGTTTACTTGGGAACTCACAGATTTTTAACTCAAATCAGAGTTAGAGTAAAATCAGCCCAGAGGGGGGTATAAAATAGATGTCATCTTAGTGGAAAGCTCATTCAGTGTTTAGACCACTGAGATGCTGAACTGCTGGACCTCTGGTGATCTGCTTTACACTGACTGGACCCTTTCTCTGACTACCTATGTCAGCTGTGCCCTTATCACTGGATTCTCAGACCAAGGTCAAGCTGCCCCCAGTGTCATCTTCATAAACTCAGGAATGTGAATCCCAGCTAGAAATTCATCAGTCACTTTTGATCCTTACAGTCAAGTAAGCGTGTACTTGTTCGGGCACATTTAACCAGAAACTGGCATTGCCTGTGCTCATTTAAGCGAATTATCGTTGCATCAATCAGGTTGTAGAGAATAAAACTTGCAAGAAATTCCCATGAATTTCCAATTGTATCGGTAGCTTATATTGGTCCATCTAAGGTAGGTAAGGTCTTAAAAGACCTTAAAAGTTTTCCCATTGTTTAGTGTACTTTAAGAACTCTGTGCTTATTCAGATGGAACTAATTTGTCCTGTTATCTTCTTTATATCATAATTGTTTTCTACTAGTTTGTAACCGAGTGCTATTTCTTCAGTCAATTTTAATTTTTTTTCCAAATTTTAGTTTGGATGTAGATTTCAAGATTTTAGTGGGATAAATAAGATCAGTGGAGAAGACGTCCTATACTGTGGTGGTTTTGCTGGAATCCTAACAATGGTCTTAAGAGTACACAGACATTTTACTGATTTGTTATTTTAAGTTTTTCCTAAATGAAATCTTGATGGTTAATTGGTCCCTGGATGATTGAGAGTTAACTGTACTCTGCATATATTTGATTTGCTCAGACCCTTTACTTGTCTGGTTTATTTATACACTATTGACTATTTTTGGTTCCTGGAGACCATTCATTAGCTTTCTGGCCTGTCACTCCATTATTGCAAATTTTACATAAATATATGCATGTGTTTATCATTTTTCAGTGTTTTGTTTTTAAAAAAATGATTTTTGTACTAGAAATCTTTATGCTTAATTTTTTACCCATATAATTTAATTTCTAAAATGTTATTCAGTAATTAGGCATTTCTAGATATAGCAAATTGCTATTTACCCGCCATAGTGAGCAGTTACTTTTTTCCCATTTAGCATAATTAGACATAATTATTGATAATTTCTGTGATTATCATCTATTTTGTACCTTAAATATCTGAACACCAGTGCATCATCTTGGGCTTGTTTGCATGCCCTAGTTGTCCATGCTGGCTCTCTGCAGAAGGCTGGTGTGTGAACATTGCCAAGCCTAAGAGGGGATGAAGTTATCTGTCAGCATTAGCCCCAATTTTGAGAAACTTTGAAAGCTGCTAAATTTTAGGGAAGAGGCCAGTGGTACAGGACCACGTTGCAGCAGGACTGCAGCTTCAGCCTAAGTTCAGTTGAAGGTATGGGTCCAAAAAGAGACCAGATCCAAAGGAAACAGCCTGACAGTTGGGGATTGGGGTCAGAGGAGGCAGCTAAATTCTGAGACTGTGATACAGAAGTGTTATTAATCCCAGCTACCAAGGCTAACATTTCTAAGACTTCCTCCAGGGTGGGATATGAAGAGACCAGAGCAGCATGCACACAAGGCCCTGGAGATGTAAACAAGAGCAAAGTTGGGGGTGATCTAAAGGCCACCATTGTATCCAGGAACCAAACAAGAGAAGCTTGGGGTGGAGAGGGACCAGGTAGCAGCCTGCTGGGATTGGGGGAAAAATTAATTAAAAACTTTTTTTTTAATTTATGAGTTGTGTGGCAGAAACTTCAACAAGAAACTTCAAAGTTTGGTCTGAGCAATTTGAGGATTTAGTAGTTGATAAAATAGATTAGCAACATTCTTACAAAGTGAGATGACTTTCAGAGATACAGGACTTGACGCTCAGCTGTGTTCTCAACATTTTGATGCTTTAAACAAATATTTACCCCTGGTTTGAGCTCAAGTTTTTGCATCTGCAAATCAGGAATGATAATTTCTACCAAATAGCTTAGTAAGAAGGACGCGTGGAAAAATACATAGTCAATTGTAGAGAGGGCAGAGGACCTGCTGCTGGAATGAGCTGGTGGACATTTATGATAAAAGGTGGACATCTCCCTGTCTTTGCCACAAAGTCTCCTGAGCTTTTATTCATACAGCACCTCCTTTGTTTATTCAACAGACATTTTGAAGTGTATATTACTCGATTGTATATTCTTCCTTTCGGTTAGCCTGACAGGGGAATTGGGGATTCAAGACAGAGACTGCCCTTGAGCTTCCATCTATTGGAGAGACAGTTGCATGATTCTGTTAGAGGGACAGATACAGGGGAGTAGGGACGTTGAATCTGCTGGGAGCTGAGATATTTAGGAAGCACAGAGGCAGGTGGAGGAGGCGGGGTGAGGTGTCACAGGTTCAGGAGAGAGCATTGCTTTTCCTAGGAATCCCACTCGTCTGAGGATAGTCACAGGGCAGGTTGACAGGAACCTGGAATGATGTATGCAATGAGGTGAGCCACATCTGGCAGCAGAGTAGAGGATAGGACTCTCCTAGAGCAGTGAGGTGGATTGTTTCAGGCTAGTAAACCAACCCAGAAGTATGGATGAAAAGTGTGCATGAGGGCAATGATTCTCCAAGGCTACAAGATCGCAGGCAAGTTGCTTAACCTCTAAAGCCCTGTTTTCTTCTTTTTTAAACAGAAGATGATAGTTTAATAGTACAAACTTCAAAAGGGGTTTGGGAGTAGGAAGAAAAAATGCTTATGCAATGCCTGGTAGATAGGAGGCTTTCAGTAAATAGTGATAGGAATTACAATGCTAGAGTTCAAAGATCCTTTAAATCCAACTTATCCAAAACAAACCATTTTTCTGCCAGCCTCCTAAATCAGCATTTTTCATCTCAAGCTGTCCTCCACCCAAATGCACAGCCAGCAGCACAGTCCTAGACAAGACCCCCTCACTCCTGTTAACGTGGACTGGTGATTTTATCTTCTGCATGAATAAGGAATCCATCTACTGTTCTCCAACTCCATGACAGCCATGTTAGCCCAGAGGACTACAGTTGGCTCTGGCAGGTAGCAGAACACATCTCCTCTTTCTGCTCTTCTCACTCCCCTCTCCCAGCTCCTACCCCATTCTCCACATGAGAGCCATAGTGTGATGATCTTCGAAAGCACATATTTGATCATGTTATGCCATGTTTTTTATAAAAAAAAAAAAAAGCACTAACGCTGGAGTAGCGAGTGGAATGATCAGTGGAGAAGGGTGATGGGGAGGGAGAGTGGTGGGTGATGAGAAATCACATAATGTGTACGGTGTCCATTATTCAGGTGATGGACACTTTAAAAGCCCCAGTTTGACTGCCGTGCATGTAACAAAATCGTACTTGCATGCCATAAATTTATACAAATTAACAAAATTAAGCTCCAGTGACTTCCAATTCCTCTTAAGATAATTATCAAAATTTCTGTTATGTCAGAAAAAATTCCAGTATTTGTCGATTCTCTTTCTCCAGTTGTTCTTATGTTTTTGAGCACAGAAAAATGGATTTGAGGGTGTGTAACACACCTTACATCAGTCCTTACAGGGTAGGATTGAAGGTGGAGGTCTTAGGAAGGCAGCTAAGAGCTGGACTCCAGGACCCGACTGCTTGGGTCCATATCCAGTTCTCACTGGCTGACTTTACAGTCTTGGTCAATTGCTTAAATGTAACCTCCTTGTACCTGTATGTAGATAATTAGCAGCATGAAAACACTTAGAAAGTCTCTAGTACCTGCTAAGAATGCATACATGTTTGCTGCTATTGTTTCTTTTCCTCTCTGTTGTTGAGTTATGGCAATAAACTTGTTTTTATTTTACAATGCATTTAAAAATTTATAGGAAAATTTTAAAGAGAGAATAAAGAGGTCCGAGGATGTCTGGGTGAAAATCTCATTGCTGCTGCAAGTCTCTGTGAGACAGGCCCAGCCTCACTGCATCTTCCCCTTGCTCTCTAGACTGGGTCACACCAGTCTCCTCTCAGTTCCTGCTCATCCTTCAGGTCTCGGGCCAAAGTTCCTTTCTAGGGAAGCCTTTTTCTGAGCCCCATAGACAAAATGTGTCTCATGATGTCATAGCACTTTTTCTTTAGACTGTTGATCCCAGTTGTACTTATATGCGCATTTCTTTGAGTGATTGTTTAATAACTGACACCCATCACTTGATGAGAACCTCTAAGGCAGTGGTTCTCAACCTTCCTAATGCCACGATATATTTTCATTGTTACAAAGGGGTCGCAACCCACAGGTTGAGAACTGCTGCTCTAAGAGCCAACACTGTTTTCCTCACCATGGTAACCCTGCGTGCCTAGTGCTGCAGTTTGCTAAGTGAGAAGGAACAGGGTGTCTCACCAAACACACTCAGGAGTGGACCCTCAGGAGGGTTGAGCATCGGCTCCAAGAGGACCTGGCTGACATGCCACTGGAGAGGAGGGGAGTTGCTGTGTTCTGAAGGGTATCGGCGTTTCTGCCAAGGATTTTGAACTGTATCCAGACACTCTTGAGGAGCTGGTGATGGATTTTAGCCAGGGCCATGATCACGAGATTAGGTTGCATTTTAGAGTGGACTCTCCAGCACCATCATGGTGGATTGGGGAGTACTGGGCCAGAGTTTATGTAGCAGGGATGGAGCAGTGGTAACAGCTTCGAGAATTATTTGGATGGGGGAACTAATACTACCATGTGACAGAGGGGACACTGAGTAATGCTGCAATGATGGAGAGGACTTCCAGGTTCATGGTTTGTATCACTTTATGGATTGTGACTTTCATCTGGGAAGTTAAGAAATGGAGAGTGAAGATCAGACTTAGGGAGAAATACTCTGAAATGTGATTTATGTGCACTAAACACCTGTGAAAAATCCTAGAGACATTATCTAGCAGAAGCCTAGACAGTCTGGGCTAGAGGGAGATTTAGGAAATACAGGCCTGCACAAGGTGGACCTGAGGATGGAGTGGTCCACAAAGGAAATTCCAATCCATTGGGATTCCAGTTCTTTTATTTGTTATACTGTGTAGCGTAGAAAATACTAACTTGAGGCTTGGCGCCCGTAGCACAGTGGTTACAGCACCAGCCACATACACTAAGGCTGACAGGTTGGAATCCGGACCCAAGCCAGCTAAAAACAACAATGACAACTGCAACAAAAAATAGCCAGGTGTTGTGGCAGGCACCTGTAGTCCCAGCTACTTGGGAGGTTGAGGCAGGAGAATCGCTTGACCCCAGGAGTTGGAGGTTGCTGTGAGCTGTGATGCCACAGCACTCTACCAAGGGTGACATAGTGAGACTCTGTCTCAAAAAAAAAAGAAAATACTAACTTGAGGTATAGATACTTTGTAAGTTTTATTTGTCCCAAAAGGTAGTGCAAGTACTTTTTTATCTTCAGAAGTTTTTCTTACAGACCTATAGAGAAGCTCTTATAGATGGAAATGTCTACACTCAGGGATCCCCCCACAGAAGCAGGACAGTGATTTCACAGAGTAGGTTTACAAGAATCATGATAGGTGCGTGCTTTAGCCACTCATTAGGGAGCCACTGGACTCATAGTCCTATCAGCAGTGGGAGTGGTCAGTATGAAAGGAAGGTTAAAACCCAGTACATATATATATGTATATATATATGTATATAAAAGGTATATATATATATATGTATGTATATAAAAGGTGTGTGTGTATATATATATATATATATAATTATTATTTTTTTTTTGCAGTTTTTTTTTTTTTTTTTTTTTTTGGCTGGGGCTGGGTTTGAACCGGCCACCTCCGGTATATGGGGCCGGCACCCAACTCCTTGAGCCATAGGTGCTGCCCTCTAAAGCAGTGATTTTCAACTCACAACATCAAAAATTGCAAGACCTTGAACAGCTAAAGACCTTTGTTACTTACAGGAGCTTTACTGTTGTCTCAGAGATGTTTACTACATCCTGGTTTCTTTCAGTTTGCAGGACCACTCAAGCCCTGCACGCTCGCACAGAAATCAGCATTTCAGGGTTCATATCCATTTTATAATTAAGACAACTGAGACTGGGCAGCATTAGGTTCTATGCCAAATTGATGACCATTGAGGAGCTAGTTTGAACCTATCACTTTAAATTGAACCTTTTTCCTCCCTCTCTTCCATCCAGCAGACACTTCACCTGTAAAAGAGAAGGAAGGGAGACAGAGACAGAACAAGAGAATGAATATTTTGAGAACTCTCACCTTAATTCAGGGTAGGAGAGATTTTAAAAAATATCAGATTATATGCCTTACTTGATCCCTCTGGAGGTGTGGGTATTTCAAGCTACTCGGAAGCTAAAGGAATTTAAGTCCACTCCTTCCTAGGTCTGCATTTTTGATGACTATATTTGTGATGACTAAGTATTGAAAGTTTAAAGAAACCACCTCCTTTATTCACTCAGGGTCACCCTCCCCACTGCACCATAGCTTTAGGAGAGTGTTTTCACAGTCATAGAGTCTGCCAGGTTTGCGTCTTGTGGTATGCCTCCTTCCAGTTTGTTTGGTTTGTTAGCTAATGTGTTTTGCATTCAACCAAAAAAGTTCAAAATACTGTCTCTGAGAGAGCTGGCTAGGGCAGGAATGCTGTCCAAGTTACGAGTGGCAGGCTGGCTGTGTTCTGTGGGTGATGAGTGAGCGAACCGCCCACTAATTTTAGGCTGGGGGAACTGGAAACACAAATTGAGTTTTCAACAGAAAACAATGTCCTCCTACGACATTTGATAGCCATTGGAAATATCTTCTGGCTCTGTAACTCTTTGCCACTGTGATGGTCTGTGCTCCTAGTCATTATCATATTAAGTGCGGTTAAAATTTTAGTTTGGAGAATTTACATTCTACCTTAGAGCATTTAGATCTCAAAGGTCATGGCAGCTTAGCTTGTTCTTTTCCCTGTGACTAATGGAGATGGGAAGCAGTGAGCCTCCAGCATTCTTCTCACCCCTAAGCGGATACTCTGGGTAGTAGTGCAGAGGCCTATGGAATCTTCCTGAGTTACCACTTCCAAGCTTGTGTGCCAGATACTGAATTGTAGTGTTTCTAAATGTGTATGAACTGACCCCACTTATATGCAGAGTGTAACTTTTCAAAAATTGTCCAGTGTGCATCAGATAGCCTTGTCTGCTTTGGTTTGCATGGATGAAGTTTAAATTTAGAGCCAAAGCTCCATTTGGTCTTTTACAAGGCAATTGCATATGGCTTTGTAAGTCCTAATTCTGGCACTTTTTCAAACTTTCTAGAGCTGTAACTGCTCTATTAAAATAAGTAAACATATTTTCTAGGGATTGATCTCCCAACGTATTTTTGCTAAATAAATAAATAAACAGAGGAAAGGCATTCACCTAAGGACTGCATATTTTTTAGCAATTACCATTTTCCGTCACCTACTTTGAGTCAGTAATGGTGCTAGCTATTTTACATAAAGCTGCTAGTACGGATTATTTAATACTCATAACAACCTATGAATTCAAGGCCAGGGATCTTATTGTATAGAGGAAGAAAGTAAGTTTCAGGAAGTTAAATAATCTATCCAGGGTTGTGCTGCTTGTAAGTGGAACCCACCTGGTCTGAAGCCCAGACCAGCTTTACTAGTCTGAGTCACACTGAACCTCGTTACAGCAGGCTGACTGATATAATTAAGTCCTGTGGCTGTTCAAAATCCGTATTTCATTTTGAGTTCACCAGAAGATTTGAGAGGGGAATAGGTCAGAACTGATGCAGATGTGGTTTGTTGGAGCCTATCCTCACTATATGCTGACTTTAGTAATGAAATGGTAAAAATCCCTGCATTGGCATTTTCATGGCAATTGAGATGTTGCAATCAAGAAGAAAGTATAACATGAGGGAATTCAGAAATTTAAGTTGAACAAGTATTTAAAGAGTGCCAATATTTGCTGGGCGTTGTGATCAGTGCTTTCATATATCCTATGATTTTTAAACATCCCTGTTTAAAAATTATTAATTATCACTTAATTATTGTTCCTTTACAGATCCTGAAACTGATCTTCAAAAAAGAATAAATGATCTGGGGATGAGAACAGAGCTAGTAGGTAGAGCAGGCTACAAGCTGGGGTCTTTTAAGCTCATGTCCATCTCTCTCTCTGACAGTGTCAGCGTTCACTGCTTCCCGCTCCCTCTCTGTTCCTCTGGTCACTCTGCTGTTCCTCAGCCCACCCTCAGCCCAACACATTGCCTGCCCTTTGCATATCCTCACTTGTGAATTTCAGATAATCTAAGCTTCAACCCAGAAAGCATTTCCTGAATTGTAACTAGAATTGCCTACAGGAAATCATGCGTCTAAAGAAGGTATTATGCAGTCATTAGCATCTGGTTTAGAAACCTCTGCTTTTCAGAATTAATTTCACAGAAAGCAATGGCGTTATCTATCATGCATTTCTGAGTAATAAATACAAAATATGGATACATGTAGTTCAAATCAGGACAACTCATTACCTCTGGAATGGGTCTTTAAGGCGCCCTGAGGTAATTGAACATAATGATTGTGTTGCTGTGTCTGAAGGGTCTCACTGACACTTGTTTTGTTTGTGTTTTGCCTGAGCCTATAATTGCAGAAATATTCTCCCATGGTGATTAGTTCCTGGTTGAAAATAGACTATGTCATTAAAGGTAACTCTAATGAGACCAGTGAGGACCCAAGCTGGGCGCTTTAACGATAGTAATTCCCTCTTCGTTTTTGGCTTGCCTGCGTGCACACTGAATGGGGTGAGTCAAAGCCTTCTACTTAAGGCCTGTTTGAATTTCGAGAAAAGAGGAGGTCGAATTACATTGCCTTTAAGGTCTGTTCCAGCCTTAGCATTCTGTGATTCTTTGGAATATTCACCAAATGGAAGTTCAAAAATTGATTCGGCTTTCACACGGAGAGGGAAGAATGTTCATAGTTGAATAAAAGATTAGAAGCTGTGGAGAGGAAATCATTGTCTTGAGTGAGTTCTTTTATTGGAAGTCAGCTTTGGACTACTAGACAGGAAATTAAGTTCTTGCCTGGGTCATTAATCATTGTGCTGATTTTAAAATTGGCAGTGGGGGGGAAGTGGCTATATTTGAGGAGGAAGGAAGGGGTGGGCAGAAAGAGCTCTCTTGAAAGCTCCCCAGTCTGAGTGGCATTAGCCAGCAAAGCTAGGGTGATAGCAGCTACCCTCTTCTGGTGGAGGTGTCTAGATATTTTTGTCAATTCTGCTAATGTTTCCCACACATCTCCTGCCCAGACCTGCTTCCCACTTCTACCACAGGATAGAAGGAAGGAGAACAGAAGGAACCACAGGGTTTCCACTGACCAAGTGCACACAAGTGACAGTCTAATGGAAGTTATAGTTCCCTGTTTAGCTCAAGAGAGGAAGACCAAGATCAAGATATTCTTTATTTTTGTCAAAGTTAATGTCAATAAAAAGCAAAAAAAAAAAGGTAAAAACATGCACAGTTGATTATGTCAGGACAGCCTGTCCCCTTCAACACTGTTCCATCATCTGTCATCTCCTGTTTCTCCATCTCTTGCCAAGCGGAACCCCTCTCAGGGGAAAATACCTTCTGCCTCCTGAAGTTGGGGCTTTTCTCTACATCTTCTTCATTGGGCCATAATATAAGGAGCATTTTGGCTTTCGCCTTTCTGCCTTCCCTCCCCCAATATGCGACTATTTTATAGTATGTACACTTTTCTATTTATTTTTTTCTGTAAGAAGATTTTGTAAATAAAAACCTGGCAGATTTTACTTCCACAAAAATAACAATCTGACATCTCAGGGTGTCATGTGTCCCAAAGCTGATCCCAGTAGAATCTAAATATACCTCTGGGCTTTATCTTCACTCATCAGAACTGCCTGAAAAATGTGCCCCCCTGAGGGGATAGACTGACTAAGTCTTCCGTAAAGTTCTTTCTTTCCTTACAGATTTTTCTGATGGGAATGTGGCAAAATTAGGTTGAGAATTGAAGTATTTGGCTCAGTTACAGTTTGTGTGGGCTTTTGCTCTTTTCTCCCTCTCTAAGACACCTGCTTCTTTCTGACTGTAATTTCACAATGTTCTTGACTGCTCAGAGCACAATATGGTCCTCAGCATCCCTCATGCATCCTGCCCTGAGTCATCCTCCCCGGCGGTCCAGCCCTGGCCTGGGCGGTTACGACTTTCATGCTTATGTAGAATAGAAACAGACTTTGCTCCCCTCTCTCCAGATCACATGCCAGCCTATAGGGAGATCTGCGTCTTCTCACCACAAAAGTCACAGCTGCTCCTGCCCCCCGTTATTTATACCACTGATAAGCCCCTAGAGTTAATCTCCAAAACTGGGGAGGAAAAAAAATATCCAATGTAGCCAGGCACATGCCTGTAATCCTAGCCCTCAGGGAGGCCAGAGTGGGTGGGTTGCTTAAGCTCAGAAGTTTGAGACCAGCCTAACTAAGAGTGAGACCCCCATCTCTACTTAAAAAAAATAGAAATTTTAGCTGCGTGTTGTGGTGGGCACCTGTAGGCCCAGCTACTTGGGAGACTGAGGCAAAAGGATCACTTGAGCACAAGAGCTAGAGGTTGCTGTGAGATATGACACACAACACTTTATCTAGGATGACAGAGTGAGACTCTGTCTCAAAAAGAAAAAAAAAGAAAGAAAGAAAAAGAAAAAAGGAACACAAAGCTACCAGGTTAGATGTCACTGTGGGCTAAGAAAGAGCAGCTAAGGATGGGGAGAGCCTGAGATCTAGTTCTGTGAGCCACCTCTTTGTACAGGCTCCTTTGAATGAGATAAGAGTAGGTCACATTTCTCCTTTATTGGAGCTGTACACCTGGCCCAGGAAGTGACACAGGTTGGCAGATCTCTTGAAGTCCTGACTTAAAGTACAGGCTCACAGCAGGGCCTGCAGAGCCTCAGCTTCTCACATGGCCCTCGGCCTGGGAACCTGGCTTCCGACCTCATAACCCCTTATCCTCAGGCCCACCCTCTAGAACACTGGCCACTAGGGAACTGTCTGTGGAACACTTCTTCCTACTCAGCCTGATGTCCTGCTCACCCCAGTTCCCTCCGTCTCCTCTGTTCATTCTCTGTCTTTTTTGGTTCATCTCACGTTGACTCGGTGCCTGTTCATTTGCTCTCTCCCTCCCTGCCTCTCCTCTTACTGCGTCCCTCTCTTCATCATGCAGGAAACCTACCCGTCACACCTTCCCTGTCACCTCCTACAGGTTTCATTCTAAGTCCTGACTTGTACCATTTAGAAGTTCAGCAGCCCACAGAGCACACATCGACTTTCTTATTTTATTACCATCTCACAAGCTTTTCTCCCGTAACCTGCTGTGTCTGTCTTTTGTCATGTCATCTCAAGCCATGTTGGTCACTGATATGCCTTCTCCATCATGCCAGTGCTGTCAGGGAGGAGGCCACGCAGGCTTCTAGGGCACAGGCAGCAGGGGCCAGCACAGGAGCTTGGCCATGTCAGGACATACTCAGTGCCAGCACTGCACTGAACGCTTTCCTGGACTCATCTCATTTAGTCCCCGCAGCATCCAATCAGGTGGTGCACAGGAATCGTGCTCTACCCAGGAGATGGGAATAGGCATCATTCTTTCCTCCTCCTCCTCCTCTCTAGACATCTCAGGACTGTCTTTTTAGCACAGGAAGGGTGAACAGAGTCTAGTGTGGGCAACTTACTTGGGAAATTTGTGTTTGGGGACTTGGATCTCCTTCCTCTTTTATTCTCCCTTTCTGGAGTGCTGTGACTTTCTGATGTGCTTTTCTTTGGGATACACCTTTGGCTCTGCCCAGAAGAATGAAAAATGCCTGGCTTAGCAGAGGCTTTACTGCCAGGTTTTCAGAAACAGCCCCAGAAGGAGCCAGGCAGAGTTCGCTGTGCTCTGACCACTGGGGTCTGAAGCCCTGCAGACTGGTGCCTGTCCCTTCGGCAGATGCAGGGTTCCTTGTACAGAGGTGATACTCTAGAGACGCAGCCCAGCCCGCTCTCACGTATGACTTTATACAAGTTCTACAGTTAAGATTTAATCCAAGTGGTGGTCCGTGCTGTGAAAGCGTGGTGGGCAGAAGCCCTCCTCGGTAGGTATTTAGCTGTGCTGTCTCCAGGCCTCCTGTCTGAGGAATTGTAAGTGCAGAGCGGCAGCTGAACACGGAGCATGTTGAGGAATTCTCACACATGCCTGTTTTTCCTCCTCTTCGTTCCTCCTTTAATAGTCCAAAGCTCAGCTCACCTCCAGGCCCTCCCTAACATCCCAGTATTTCTTCTCTGTCCTAACAAGCCATTGTGATCCGTCCCTCCTCCTCTGATTATTTAGGCAGGAAGTTCTCAGAGGGAGGGAGACCTTGTCACCTGGGAACTTGTTTGAAGAAATGCAGGGTCTCAGTCTCCCCCCACACCTTCTCAGTCAGACTCAGAGGAGGCCCAGCAGTCCCTGTTTTCAGGAGCCTTTCAGGCAATTTGGATGCCCACTAACATTTGAGAACCACTAGTTTGTTTATGTGTCTTCTTTAGAATTTTTCTATATGTTGCCTTTTCTTTTTCTGTGTGTTTCATACACAGGATGTCTACAAAGCAATCCTAAGTCCACTGTGTGCCCACATTCATGTTTTTACGCATTGCCATTTAGCAGTTTAATATGGATAAATCACTTGAAGATGCTCCTGTTGATTTTTACCTCCTTCTGCATGACTAAGAGTTTCACCTTGGTTTGCTTAGGAATTCATGGTCTATGTAGAAAAATGTTAAATTCTTAGCCACCTCCGAAACCAGGTGAGATGCTCCCATTAGTAAGGAGTACAGCATAACACAGGAAGGAATATGTGTAATTCTAAAACGATTCTTTATGAGTTTTTTGAGTACGAAAGTAAATTCTTGAAATTTTAGAATATGATGATAGAATTAAAGAGGGAGGGGAAGTTACCAAATTATCTGTACGGCATCTGTTTGGTGGAAATGTGAAATAGAAGGAGGAACGGATTTTCTGTGAGCTTTATTTCTGTGAGATTTATTGTTTGGTTAGGTTTTGAAGGTAGGGTTTAGTCATGTCACCGTATATCTCTGATGAAGACAGTGCTAGAAAAGCAGTTGTTTCAAGAAAGAATATTTTTTTTTTCATTTTTTTTTTCATTTTTTTTAAATTTTATTGAATGGTAACTGTGTACATTAATGCACTTCTGGGGTACAGTGTGGGGTTTTCACATGCAATCTGAAATACTTCCATCAAACTGATCAACACAGCCTTCATGTCATTTTCTCAGTTATAGTTTTAAAACATTCTGATTCTACTCTTAGAGAGTTTCTCTTGTACCCCTGTAAGAAATACCTCAAAAATGGAACTATGCTTTCTCTTGATACCTATCATCTACTTATCATCCATCCACCCTCTTTCCTTTCTTCCCCCGCCCCCATGTATGTATTTATATACACATGTATATATAGTATTTTTATTTTCTCAATGACAACTACTTTTACTACTATGATTTTGTGAACTCCATTCAGAGCTGAGCAATGTAGCATTCTGTGGTTATATTTCCTCCCGTGGACAATTTGTATTCCCTGGAAATAATACCTTACTTCGTTTATTTACCTAGTGTTATATGTACTCACCACTATTTCAAACCCCTGGCTCTCCTTAAGTTGTGCCTCTTCTCTCTCCATGTGTTGAGTTACATACTTCTCACCCACTTGTGAGGATAAATTAGGTAATTTTATTAGCACACCTGATTGTAGCAGTTTTTAAAGACAATACTTCTCTACCAGGGATAACTTACATAACGTTGAAAATATAACCAGTGAGGGCGGCGCCTGTGGCTCAAAGGAGTAGGGCGCCAGCCCCCTATGCTGGAGGTGATGGGTTCGAACCCAGCCCTGGGCCAAAAACTGAAAAAAAAAAAAAAAGAAGACAACGAAAATAGCATGGCCTACAGATATATGAAAAAATGCTCTCCATCCTTAATCATCAGAGAAATGCAAATCAAAACTACTTTGAGGTACCACCTAACCCCAGTAAGATTCGCCCATATCACAAAATCCCAAAACCAGAGATGTTGGCATGGATGTGGAGAAAAGGGAACACTTCTACATTGCTGGTAGGAATGCAAATTAATTCGTTCCTTTTGGAAAGACATCTGGAGAACACTGAGAGAACTAAAAATAGACCTGCCATTTGATCCTGCAATTCCATTATTAGGTATATATCCAGAAGACCAAAAATCGAATTACAACAAAGATATTTGTATCAGAATGTTTATTGCAGCCCAATTCATAATTGCTAGGTCATGGAAGAAACCCAAATGCCCATCAACCCACGAATGGATCAATAAATTGTTGTGCGCGTACACCATGGAATACTATGCAGCCCTAAAGAAAGATGGAGACTTTACCTCCTTCATGTTTATATGGATGGAATTAGAAAATGTTCTTCTTAGCAAAGTATCTCAAGAATGGCAGAAAAAGTATCCAATGTACACAGCCCTACTTTGAAACTAATTCATAGCTTTTATAGGAAT